>JAJIYU010006278.1:0-20874 GCA_030144865.1 Tinospora cordifolia
TATATATATATATCAAAATTTCGCATTTTTTTCTAAAATTATCAAAAATCATTTAATCCTCAGTTCTCATCAAAACCTTCCAATTATACACTATTTCTACTATTTATACAATTATTTTTTTTCAATAATCGAATAATCCTCTAAAAATTACATTTTTCTCCCAAAAATATAATAATTGCCTAAAAACCCATTATTACTTCAAAAAAAGTTATATAATTAACCCAAAAATTATATTTCCTCAAAAATCAATATATTCTCATCCAAAAAATGATATTTCTCAATAAATCCTATTTTTTCAATTAAATGGGCAAAATTTGAGAAAATTCATGTATTTCCATTAAAATTTTCATAAAAATATACGAAAATACATGTTCGAAAATACGGGTCGTTTCAGTCTTCTCTCCTTGTAGAAAATTTCGTCCTTGAAATTTACAATGTTGTAGGTAACACAAGTCAAGGAGCAACACGCATCAACTCGGGATAATGTCGGATCATAAAGTCTTTACTCTCCCATATATCTTGCTCAGCACCATGAAACTGCTAACGCACTCATACCATAGGAATTTCCTTGTTGCGCAACTTCCTCACAGCTTGATCGATGATAGCCATAGGCATCTCATCATATGAATAGTCATCTCGCAACTCAATATGCTTCCAATCAATAACATGCGAGGGATCGGGGTGATATTTCCTCAACATAGAAATGTGGAACACATTATGAACCCCCGATAGCTGTGGTGGCAATGCTAGCTGATAAGCAACAGGACCTATCCTCGCAAGGATCTCAAGAGGCCCAATATATCTCGATGCAAGCTTCCCTGAAATCCCAAAGCATGTCTGCCCTTTCCGAGGCAAAATACGAAGGAGGGCATGTTCACCGAGCTCAAACTCAAGGACCCTTCTACGGTTATCTACATAACTTTTTTGTCGGTCCTGAGCAACCTTCAGATTCAGTCTGATTCTCTGTATCTTCTCATTCTGCTCATGTATGAAGGCAGGGCCCAAGAATGCTCTATCAGTTGTCTCGGCCCAACAAGCAGGGGATCTACATGGTCGACCATGCAACACCTCAAATGATGCCATCCCGGTGCTCAACTGGTAGCTATTATTATAAGCAAACTCGTATAAGCCCAAATGATCTTCCTAGTTACCACCAAAATCTATAATGCAGGAGCGCCACATATCCTACAAAATCTGGATCACTCGCTCAGATTGGCCAACAGTTTGCAAATGGAATGTTGCGCTAAGGTTTACCTTTGTCCCCAACTGAGTCTCCAATGCTTGCCAAAATCGGGATGTGAACTTAGCATCTCTGTCAAACACAATCGACAAGGGAACCCCATGTAGCCTCATGATCTCCCTAATGTAAAGGTGGCTCACCATTCCGCTGAATCCTTAGTACTATAGCAAGAAAGTGGGTTGACTTCGTCAAATGATCCACAATTACCCAAATAATATCATGTCTCCTCTGTGTATGGCGCAGTCCTGTAATGAAGTCCATGGTTATGTGTTCCCACTTCCACTCCGGTATAGATAAGGGTTGTAAGAGTCCACCAGGTTTTTGGTGCTCAGCCTTAACCTATTGGCACGTATCACATCGCTGGATGAAAACTGCTACGTCCCGCTTCATCCCAAGCCACCAATATGTGTGTTTAACATCTTGGTACATCTTATTGGCACCTGGATAAACAGTGTATCTCGAATGGTGCAACTACTCAAGCACACTACGTCTCAGGCCAACATCATCTGGTACCCATAGTCGTCCCCTGAACCTCAGTGCACCCTATGAATCAAGTGACCACTCTCCATGAGAAGCGTCATCCGCCCAACGCCTAAACATATCATAGGCCGCATCATGAGGCTGTCCTTTCGTGATTTCTTGAACCTAAACTAGTTGGGTTGTAATCTGTACACCAACTTTGGCCTCAGAGGATGACTCGCGGATACTCATAACTATGGCAAAGTCAATCATCCTCTACTCATAAGACATGTGTCTAGCCATACATGTAGTCTCGACCCATCTTCGATTCAAAGCATCAGCCACTACATTAGCCTTCCCCGGGTGGTACTCGATCGTAAAGTCATAGTCCTTCAATAGCTTCATCCACCACCTCTGTCTCATGTTCAGATCCTTTTGTGAGAACAAATATCTGAGGCTCTTGTGATACGAATAGAGCGTGAAACGCTCTCCATAGAGGTAATGTCGTCATATCTTTAGTGCAAACACTAGTGCTGCCAGCTCTAAGTCATCTACAGGGTAGTTTTCTCATTAACTTTCAACTGCTGTGAGGCGAAAAAAACAACCCCGTCATCTTGCATCAACACGCAGCCAAGGCCTATCTGTGTTGCATCAGTGTATATAGTCAGCTCTTGACCAGGCTCTGTCAACACTAGCACTGGAGCAGATATCAGTCTCTACTTAAACTCAAGAAAGGCATTCTCACACCCATAATCCCACATAAATGGAGTATCCTTCTTAGTTAGATTCGTTATCAGAGCGGCAATTTTTGAAAAGTTCTTGACGAAATAACGGTAATAGCCTGCTAAACCCAAGAAGCTGCAAATCTCAGTCACCGTGGTAGGTCTCGGCCAACTGATAACCACCTCAACCTTAGTCGGATCAACAGAAATACCCTTAGCTCTAACCACGTGACCCAAAAATTGGATCTCTAACAACGAAAAATTACACTTGCTGAACTTGGCATACAACCTATGCTCCCTCAAGGTCTGCAATGCGATCCTCAAGTGTTCGGCACGTTCCTCTCGAGACCTTGAATAGATCAATATATCATCAATGAAGATGATCACAAAGGTACCAAGGTATGGCCGAAACACTCTCTACATGAGGTCCACAAACATAACAGGGGCATTCACCACGCCGAACGGCATTACTAAGAACTCATAGTGCCCATATCTAGTGTGAAATGTTGTCTTCTGCACATCTTCTTCCCTGACCCTCAGCTAATGGTGCCCTGATCTCAAATCAATTTTCAAAAACACCTTGGCACCCCTAAGCTGATCAAACAAGTCGCCGATATGTGGAAGATGATACTCATTTTTAATTGTCACCTTGTTCAACTGTCTATAGTCGATACATAAGTAGAGGCCCCCATCCTTTTTCTTCACAAACAATACCGGAGCGCCCTAAGGTGACACACTAGGGATAATGAAACCCTTACCTAATAACTCTTCTGGCTGAACCTTTAGCTCTTGTAACTCCTTCAACGCCATGCGGTAAGGAGAAATCGACATTGGTTGTGTCCCTAGGATGACCTCGATGATGAAGTCGATCTCCCTCTTAAGGGGCAAGCTAGGTATATCTTCAGGGAACACGTCTAAGAAATCTCTGGCAACTAGAATCTCATCGATACTTGACCGTGAAGGTCCGTCATCTATGGTGGTCAAACTGGCCAGAATGTCCATGTCATGTTGTTTGACCAATCTACCATAGGTGTTCTGCCTATCGGAAGCTCTACCCTGAAAAACAACAATGGGTCGCCCCGGGATCTGAAATACGACCCTCTTAGCGAAGCAGTTGACATGTGCGTGGTATGCATCCAGCCAATCCATCCCGAGTATGGCATCAAACTCGAGAAACTCCAACACTCGGAGGTCTACAATAGTCTCAAAGTCTCCTAATGGGTAGATGCGCTCCCTAGCAGTAGTACTCAATATCAAATAAGTGGGAGACCTAATTGGTTTAAGCCTAATCTATCCACAACACATCCAAAAATAAAAGATAGGGTAGAACCAGCATCAATCAGCACATATATAGATGAATCAAGAAGCGAAAAAGTACCTTCCACCAAGGTCCTTGTCGAGTCGGGGTCAGGATGTGTGATAGCCTGTGCTCTGTCTCTGAAGGCAGGGGTAAAAGAACTGGGACCTGCCGTAAGAGTTGGGCACTCAGCCCTCTTGTGCCCAACCTGTCCGCACTGATAACATGTAAGGGGCGGCCTCTGTCCGCCTTGATAACCCTGGCTCTATCCACCCTGGTAGCTCTGACTTTGTCCACGGCCTCTACCTTGGTCCCCATAAAACGTACTCTGCTGCTCTGCTGGTGGCTGTAACTAAATTAGAGTGGCCACAAGTGCAATAGCTATCGCAGTGACCTGTACGGGAGTGGTGCTCTCAGAAAACTTCTTCCTCTTGTGCTTCTGGTAACAACCACGACCCCTAAATCCTCCGGATCCACCTCTGTATGGTGGTTGAGTTTGTGACTGTGTCTGTTGGGTGCTACTCGGTACAATGGAGATCTCAAGATGCCCATCCAGCTCGTCCATTTCATACCGCTCGGCCTCCTTTTGAATTTCCTCTAAGGTCTGGGCCCTCGATGTGGTAGTCGCCTGTTTGATAGCGATGCTTAGTCCTCATCGACAAAATCCAGCCCTCTCTCTCGACTCAGATACTATCTAGGATGCATACGCCTCCAACTGTAGAATCGATGGGTATACTCTCTCACTGTCATGGTCTCCTGGCATAAGCTCAGAAACTTGATCTTCTTACATTCTCGCTCAGCCTTCGAAATGTAAGCCCCTAAAAAAAAGCTCTCTAAATATGGCCCAAGATGTGATATGGCCTACTATGCGCCTAGTAGATCGCCACCACTTGGCAGCCTCACCATCCATCATATGTGCTGAGAATAGAACCTGATCTGTCTCAGATAATCATAAGGTTTCAGCGTTCTTCTCCATATTCAGCAACCAATACTCTACTGCCCCTATGCCGATACCACCCATGAACGTTGCAGGGCACAAGTTGAGGAGCCGAGTATGGGCTCTCTCATTTCCCTGCCTATCCTGGATAGGGGCAACTGGTGCTATTGCTGTTTGAACTGGTGGTTCTAGAGCTGGTGGTGCCGGTGGAGTAGGCGATGGCAACACTATGATGGAAGCGACTGCCGCCACGGGTGCAGTAGGGATAGAAGGTCCTGTTGACGTGGATGGCTCATCTCTCAGCCTCTCAGCCTCCAACCTATTAAGTCTCTCTCTCGGTAAGGCTGTTTCGGCCTGCATAGCATCGTTAGAGGCCCTAACTAAACGTCGAGCCTCTGTATAGCATCCATCTCAAACTGAACTAGAGGTGGTGGTGTCAGCTTCCTAGGCTTAGTCGGTGGTCTGCCCCTCCTGGCTCCACCCTACTTGGGCAGCATCTTTTACCTGCATTTTGAATTGAATTGTTGGTTGTTCATCTATTTGACATAGACTTGACTTTAAACACTTAGTATTATCGTACATTATGTTCAAAATGCATTTTATGGTTGATAGTTTTCCCCTTTTTCCGTTAAGTTTGGTGTTTTGTTTACTTTCTCATTCACTCTGACGTCACTTAGGCCCTTCACTTATTAGTATTCTTTAGTTTCAAGGGTTCTAATACCAAGTCTGTCGGGACCCCTTCCCTAGGCTGAAGGATGGTCCGACCAGCACAGTGACTCAACGAACTCATTCATCGAGTCGAGTTCGCCCAATCACCGTTAATCCCTTACATTCTAATTTTTACGACAAATAACATCAGCGTAATTTAAACATTCATACTATAAGGTGCGAAAGCAAGAAAATATTACATATTACCATATCCCAGAAGTACAGTTTGACCATTAAACCATTACAAACGTACAAAATGTAACCGACCTCAGATAGAAACAAAAAGAACTATGAGACCACTCTAGGACTAGGCTATCGCCATGCCTTTCCCTCTATCCGTTGCTGAGGAACCTGAA
Organism: Tinospora cordifolia; assembly: GCA_030144865.1. Classification (NCBI taxonomy): domain Eukaryota; kingdom Viridiplantae; phylum Streptophyta; class Magnoliopsida; order Ranunculales; family Menispermaceae; genus Tinospora; species Tinospora cordifolia. Next base: position 5,720 of record JAJIYU010006278.1, read on the forward strand.
ACGTTAATAGAGTAGTGAGCCTAAAAGTCAATGTGGCTCAGTGAGTAGTAAAACTAGCATATTACTTAACCAGCATCCAAAAATAGTGCATGTATGCATGAATAGTAATGGTGAAACAATTTCTCAAGAATCATGATATGTTATAAAAACAGTTATAAACAGTGCAACAGTTTGAAGAAGAACAGTCTAAATACATGCAGTTCAAAACTATATCAAGACTAAGGTTCAAATCATCAAATACAACCCTATGGTCATCGCTCGAGCGGGTCATGAGTCAGGCGTACCGGCCACTCAAGCGGGTCAAGGGTTAGGGGCATTCATCAAACACCCTAACCACAACGTTCGGACCTCGAGCCTAATCTAATCACATCGTGTACCCTGACCCTACGCTCGGACCTCGTGCCTATGGTCGTCCTATCAGTGTACATCTACATATATTTCAAATCAATCATTTTAGTTCAACACGAAAAACCATTCAATCGATGACAATTTCAATCATTTTTCATGCAAGGAATACAATTAAGATAATAACTAAATTAAACTACTCACCTCGGGTTCCGCGCACCAATGTCCCCTCGATAATCGGCCTAGTCCCCTGATCTACGCTCAAATCTACGTTATGTAAGACTCAATTTTAGTTCCTCATGAAACATTGCTTATTTTCGATCCTATTGTTCCTAGTCGGTCTTAGTCGATTCGAATTCAAATCAGTCAAACCTAATCAATTGGTCAAATTTGGTCAAACTCGGTCAACCTATTCAAAATTGGTCAACATTGGTCAATTTGGGTCAATTTGGTCAAAATCAAGTCAATTGGGTCAAAATTTCCAATTTTCAACACTTAGTCAATTCTAAGCCCTTTTTAGTTCAATTTGTGCAACAACTTTGTCAATTTTCCTGCAGTCAATCCAACTGTTGGATTTACACAAAACTTTCCAGATTTGATTCAAACCCTTCAAATATTCACCAGAATTTTATGTTTATATTTTTGGATTTCATTTGATACGTTTTCCAACTGAAATAACAGGAGCTCCCAATTCTGGATTTTTTTTCCTATCTATAGAGTGAAGTTTCTGAATTTCCTGTGATCTCATTTACTATGGTTTTTGAATAGAATCACATAAATGCTCATATTTGGTTATCTGTGTTCTACCTATGCAGCAGGACTCACAATTTTCCTTCTGTTAATCTATATATCGGATTTGCGCAATATTTTTCAGTTATGATCCACACTTCCTAAGGTGTCTTCAGAATTTTATTTCATGAATTTTGGACTTCATTTAGTATGTTTTTCAAGGGCGATATCAGGAACTTTTGGTTTCCCAGATTGCATATGACAGATAGTCAAAAGGCCACTTCTTTGATCCCCCCAGACTTATCGATTTGAGACCAAATTTTTACACAACATTCCTAGTTGTTTCATAAACGTATCCTCCAAATTTTAGGTAAATTGGACATGTCTAAGTAGTTTTAAAAATTCATAACAGCAAGCACGAAATCATGACAGATTTTCCAAAAATTTTCTAAGTACCAATTAATGCATATCAAGTAGCTTACTTCATCACCGTTTTTGACATCCTTCCAGTGTTCATTTGTCATTCTTCATAAAATAGAAAATGAATAGACATAACAAGCTTTAAAACGAGCTATAATACCTCAAGATCGGAGTTCGGATGACCCACAAAACTACCTCACAAACTCGGCCAAAACACACTTTGTCTGATTTTTCTGGGTTCAACTGTGTCGAATAGCAATCTTTGTGGTGATTTTCATCTCAACAAGCTGGTGCTTTTGTCCAATGCTTTGCACAAACTTGAAGAGGGAAATGAGCTCTTTCCAAAGACTCCAAGGTTGCCAAATTCTGAGCTTGGACGAAGGAGATGTGAGGAATGGAAGATGACTCGTTCAAACTAGTTTCTGCACCAAAAATCTGGTTTTGTGATGTTTGGGAGAGGTTTTACAAGAACCAAACGCGCCATGTGGCCACCTACGTGGCTAGGGAATGGCTAGGTATGGTGGTTGCTTGGCCGAAGTTCATAGGGTGCACGTGGTGGCGTGCTGACGACAACCACCGGTGGTCCAAAATCAAGTGCAAAAATTTGCTCTGCCATTGTTGCAGATGGTTTGTGGCTAAAGGAAGAAAGGAAAGAAGAAAGGGAGAGGGGAGAGGAAGAGGCGAGCTGGGCTGTGCGCCCAGCCCGGCCCACATGGGCCTGGGCAGTCTAGGCCCATGCGCCTTGGCTGCCTAGGTGGCCCAATTTTTTTTTTTGTTGTTTGTTTTTTTGTATATAGACATATATATATATATATATATATATCAAAATTTCGCAATTTTTTTCTAAAATTATCAAAAATTATTTAATCCTCATTTCTTATCAAAACATTCAAATTATACACTATTTCTACTATTTATACAATTATTTTTTCAATAATTGAATAATCCTCCAAAAATTACATTTTTCTCCCAAAAATCAAATAATTGCCTAAAAATTCATTATTATTTCAAAAAAATTATATAATTAACCCAAAAATTATATTTCCTCAAAACTCAACATATTCTCATCTCGAAAATGATATTTCTCAATTAATCCTATTTTTTTCAATTAAATGGGCAAAATTTGAGAAAATTCATGTATTTCCATTAAAATTTTCAGAAACATATACGGAAATACATGTTTGAAAATACAGGTCGTTATAGAAAATGTTTTTGTTGAAGAATAATTATCTAAAGAGTTTTTTGGTTTGTTTTGAGTTTCTTATATACTTAATTTTTGGATTATCATTTCTCTTTCATTATTAATAATGTATTCATTTTATTAGGCTAAAAGCAAAATGTTTAGTGAAATGAAGACCAACTAATTAAAAACTATTGCGCACGTTGAGTAGGAAGAGTTATGTTTGCTCGAAGCATGAATTGGTAGTGCTTTTGGCATGTACTTCATTTAATTTTTTTCTCTTTTGTATTTTTACATAAACATGTGTGTTGTAATTGTTTTTATTTTTATATTTAAGGAGAGAGTACAAAGAGTCATTTGAGATTTAGTTACGAAAGTAGATGCATGAACAAAGAGTCTTGTGAAATGGTGAGCCTTTAAATAAAGCAATTTAAGAAGCAATTGTAAGTAAATAACTAAAGCTAATAATAATATCTAGTTATACACATTAAAATTATATAACAATAGAAAGTGAGTTAATTTACATAATTCTATGCAAATTTTATAAAAGATTAATGAAATTAGTCAATTTACTACTAATTTAGTAGTGAGAGACAACTTGAAAGAGGATGTCATTACTAAAGTATTAGGGCTCGAGTGTTGTGGACGAGCTCCAGGACTTGGATTTGAGACAAAACTTTCAAAGAAAAATGCTCAAATTTAAAGTGCTAGTAACGTAAAAGAACTAGAAAATATAATTCAAGCTCAAACGAAATGGATAGATATACTTGAAAAAAAAGTAAAAAGATGGATATACTTGAGAAGAAAGTTGAACCATTGGTCTTCGTGCTCTTAATGCAATCTCAAAAGGTGATAGGTTTAAATAATGACATATATTTTATAATATGGTTCAATAACTTTAAGGCCAAAATGAAAAAAAAAATATGAATGTAATGAATTTAAAAGCTCAAACACTATAAGTAAATTATATTAAGAACCCAACTTTGATTATAAAATTTTATTCTTATCATGTTTTTGCTATTAATTTGTTCATGTATTATGCAGTCTCAATAGGGAAACAAACCCACACAAAAAAATGTCTTCCAAAAGTGCTAGATGTGAATTGTTAAATTGATAATTAGAAAAATAAAAATGAAGTAGTTATGGCCATAGAAAAAAATTCCTCCAAAAATATTAAAGCTAAAATGTATTGCTTCCCACTAATTTTTTACTATTAAAAAGTTCAAATTGTAAAAGTAGTGAATCGAAATGCTAATTTATATAGGCCTACATCTCAACTTAAATACTCGAGTGAAGTTTTTGGACTTACTATTGCTTGGTTAAAGAAGTACATAAAAATATTACAAACAAATATGCTTTTATAATTTTAATTATTATGTCAGAAATTTGGTGGAAAGGTTTCTAAGTATGTCTAGATTATGCCTACCAAATTTAAGAGCATTCTGATATGGATAAGTGGGTCAAATTAGGTAAACAGTTACTACTTGTCACTTGGGATCCGAGAACACACAGTTCCTGATATCTCAGTCAAAAGCACTATCAAATGAAGTCTTAAATTCATGATTTAAAATTTTGGGAAAGAATTGAGAAGTCTAGAACATATTTGAAAATTTTGATGCAAATCTGATGTACGGATTGCCTGCAGAAAAATTGGAAAAATTATTGCGCAGTTAGGGCCTTAAGCTAAAAATGTGACTAAGTGTAGAAATTGGGGATTTTGACCCAATTAACTCAATTTTGAACCAATTTTGATCCAATTGGCCTATGTTGACCCAATTTGGGCACAAATTGACCTAAGGTGACTAGGATGACCCATTGACCAGAGTTGACCAGAGTTGACTAGGTTTGACCGATTGACTAAAACGACTCGGGTCGGTCAAAACTGAGTAGGGACAGTGAAATTAGATATTGGGCCAATGTATGGATAGAACTGAGATTGAGTTTAATTGATGCAGATTCAAGAGAGTACCACAGGACTAGACTAGTTGTCGACGAGACATCGGTGCACAGGACCCGAGGTGAGTAGTTTGATTCAGGTGTTTTATGTGACTTTTATTCCTTGCATAAAACTTGTGTGAAATGACATGGTTTAAATGGTTTCACAAGATTTAGATACATCTGATTGATTTGAGATATGTAGATGTACACGGGTAGCGAGACCAGAGGCTCAAGGCTCGAGCGCGGGGTTAGGGTACATGAAAAGATGAGACTCGAGGTCCGAGCACGGGGCTAGGGCGTATGATTAACACGCCTAGCTTTTGATCCGCTCCAGTGATGACACTTGAGGACCGAGCGCGGGGTTAGGGTATTTAAGGAGTACGCCTAGCTTACGACCCACTCAAGTGGCCAGTACGCCTGACTTACGACCCACTCGAGCGATGACCATAGGTTAGCTGACTTACGACCCACTTGAGCGATGACCAGAGGTTGGTTTTGTTGAGCTAACCTAGCCTGGATATATGTTTTTTAACTGACATGGATTTGAGAGGGTTTTCTGAAACTGTTGCACTATTTATAAATGTTTTCATACTATGCCATGTTTTCGAATGTCACATCATTTTAGTGCTCATGCATACATGCATTGTTTTGGAATATTGGTTATGGTTAACATGCTGAACTTTCTACTCACTGAGCCATGTAGATTTTAGGCTCACTACTTTATTACTATTTAAGGTTCTTTAGTGGCTGATAAGGGGAAAGGCGTGGTGATTGCCTAACTCCCTGACGATTTTTGTTTCTATTCTTTTGATCTTTTGATTAGAGGTTGGTCATTCTGTACATATGTAAAGGGTCACTATGTATTTTGGACAAGACAAATATTTAATGAAATTCTTCTGCTTTTGTTCTTGCTTACTTTTGCTTCTAAGTGTTCCAGTTATTCTAATATCGTCTGATTATATGAGTTTTGGAAAGGGCTTAACAGTGGTCGGGCGAACTCGTCTTGGTGAGAGGGTTCGTCGGGCCACTGCGCTGGTCAAGCCGCCCTTGGCTTAGAGAATGGGTCCGACAAGACTTGGTATAAGAGCCCTAGGTTCAAAAGAACTGAAACACAATTAAGTGAAGAACCTAGACGATATCAAAATGATTGCGAAAGTAAGTGAGTCCTCGATAAAGAAGAGAGGACTATCAATCATATAATGTATTTGAACATAACCAGTGAGCTTTTAGAGTCGGGTTTATTTTGAATATATGAATAACCAATAGTCCAATTTAAACTGCAGATAGATATGTCGCCTTGGCGAAGTACAACACCACCTAGGTGAGGCAGACCACCACATAAGCCTAGAGAACCGACACCACCACCGCCCCCTCCTGCAAAGCCTAAGTTAGACCATATACAGAGACTCGAGGCAGTTATTAGGGCCTCTAATGAGGCTGCTCAAGCCCAAACAACCTTACTGATGCAGAGGCTAGATCAACTGGAAGGCTAAGAGGCAGAAAGCTGAACAAGTAGCGCAGCCTGCTTCACCCATGGCACCGGCTGCCAAGCCACCAGTCAGACCAGTAGTAGCACCCGCAGCCTTGGCCCAAGACAAATAGGAGATTAGATAGCCCATACCCGGCTCCTCAAGAGTTTTATGGACCTACGCCCTGCGACATTTAGGCATCAGCTTGTAGATAGTTGAGGACTTGTTGCTCAACATGGAGAAGAACGCTGAAACTCTACGACTATCTGAGCCAAATCGGGTTCTCTTCTTGACACATATGTTAGAGGGTGAGGCTACTAGATGGTGGCAATCCACGAGGAGTATAGAGGGTCAGATTGCTACTTGGGCTAGATTCAGGGAGTTGTTCCTAGAGGCTTACATTCCCGAGACTGAGAGGGAACGTAAGAAGGTGGAGTTTTCGAACTTGCGGCAGGGGACAATGACTATTAGAGAGTACATACATTAGTTCCTACAGCTAAAGGCTTATGCCGGGGGGTTGATAGCTAAGCAGAGCGAGAGGGCCAGATTCTATCGACAGGGGCTGAGGGTCGCTATTAGACAGGTGACTTCTACATCCAAGGCCCAGACTTTAGAGGAGGTACAAAGAGAGGCCTTACAGTTTGAGATGGGAGCTGGATGAGCAACCTGAGGTTTCTGTAGTACCGAGCTGTACCCCACAACCGCAGCCACAGCCACCACAGCAGGCCAGGTCTCAGACTCAGCCATCATATAGAGGTGGGCCCGGAGGTTATCGAGGTCGTGGTCGTCAGTAGAGGTAGAAGAAGAGGAGGTATTATGAGACACAGTCAAGCACGACCCCTAGTTAGGCCATTTTGACGGCAGTCACTCTTGCAGCTACTCCTGTCCAGTCACAGCCACCGACAGCACAGCAGAGCACATTTTTAGGGGACCAGGGTAGAGGGCGTGGGCAGAATCAAAGCTATCAGGGAGGACAGAGGCTACCACTTACGTGCTATCAGTGTGGACAGGTTGGACACAAGAAGGCTGAGTGTCCGACTCTTATTGGTGGTCCTAGTTCATCTGCTCTAGTTATTAGAGATAGAGCACAGGTCGTCACCCATCTTGACCAGGATTCGACGAGGACCTTGGTGAAAGGTACCGTCTCGCTCTATGGTTCATCTGTTTATATATTGATTGATGCTTGCTCTACTTTGTCCTTCATTTCTAGATGTGTTATGGATAGACTAGGACTTAGACTAGTTAGGGCTTCTTCTTGGTTGATGTTGAGTACTGTTGCTGGGGAGCGCATCTACCCCAACATGATCTGTGAGAAGTGTGTGTTTAAGTTGGGGGATTTTGAGACTATAGTAGACCTTCGAGTATTGGAGTTTCTTGAGTTCGATGCCATACTTGGTATGAACTGGCTGGCTGCATACCACGCATATGTTGACTGCTTTGCCAAGAGGGTTGTGTTTCAGATTCCAGGCTGACCCACTATCATCTTCCAAGTAGAGTACCCAGGGGTGATTGGTGATGCAGCATGAGATTGATACTCTCGCAGGTGACAACCATAGACGAGGTACCTGCACGACCATCTATGGATGAGATCCCCATTGTTAGAGATTTCCCTGACGTGTTCCCTGAGGATCTACCCGACTTGCCCCCTAAGCTGGAGATTGACTTTATTATTGAGATCATTCCAGGGACACGACCTGTATCCATTCCTCCTTACCGCATGCCTAAAGAGTTACAGGAGTTGAAGGTCCAATTGGAGGAGTTGTTCAGTAAGGGTTTTATCTCTCCTAGTGTGTCACCTTGGGGTGCTTCGATATTGTTTGTTAAGAAGAATGATGGGAGTCTCAGCCCATGTATTGACTACCAACAGTTGAACAAGGTGACGATCAAGAACAAGTATCCCCTCCATGTATCGATGACTTATTTGACCAGCTTAGAGGTGCCAAGGTATTTTCGAAGATCGATCTGAGATTTTGGTACCATCAGCTGAGAGTCAAGGAGGAAGATGTGCTGAAGACTGCATTCCGCACCAGGTATGGACACTCTGAGTTCTTGGTCATGTCGTTCGATGTGACTAATACCCCAGCCATGTTTATGGACCTTATGCAGAGGGTATTCCGACCATACCTCGACACTTTTGTGATTATCTTCATCGATGATATCTTGATTTATTCGAGATCCCACGAGGAGCATGCTAAGCACTTGAGGATTGCACTACAGACTTTGAGAGAGCATAGATTGTATGCTAAGTCCAGCAAGTGCGAGTTTTGGCAACTAGAGGTTCAATTTTTGGGTCATGTAGTTAGAGCTGAAGGTATCTCTGTGGACCCCTCTAAGGTTGAGGCAGTTATCAGTTGGCTGAGGCCTACCACAGTGATGGAGATCTGTAGCTTCTTGGGTTTAGCAAGCTATTATCGCTGTTTCGTCCAAACCTTCTTGAGGATCGCAACTCCAATGACGAAGCTAACCAAGAAGGATACTCCTTTTGTATGAATTGATAGGTGCGAGGAAGCCTTTCTTGAGCTTAAGCAAAGATTGGCATCGGCTCTAGTACTAGTGTTGCCAGGGCCCGGCTGAGAGTTGGCCATATATACTGACGAATCATAGATAGGCTTGGGTTGTGTATTGATGCAGGATGACAGGGAAGTGGTTTTTGCCTCTCGACAGTTGAAGGATCATGAGCGAAACTACCCTGTACATGACTTAGAGCTAGCAGCAGTGATAGTCTCACTTAAGATTTGGCGGCATTACCTTTATGGCGAGCGTTTCACGCTCTATTCAGAGCACAAGAGCCTCAGATATTTGTTCTCACAGAAGAATCTGAACATGAGACAGAAGCGATGGATGGAGTTGTTGAAGGATTATGATTTCACCATTGAGTACCACCTGGGAAAGGCTAACGTAGTGGCCGATGCTTTGAGTAGGAAACAGGTTAAGAATGCATACATGGCGAGACATATGTCCTAGGAGTGGATGATGCTTGATTATGCTTCGATCATGAGTATCCATGAGTCATCTACTAAAGCCAGAGTCAGTGCACAGATTTCGGCCCAGCCAGTTCAGATTCAGGAGATCGCAGAGGGACAACCCCGTGATTCCGACTATGATATGTTTAGGGCTTGGGCAGATGATGCTTCTCGAGGAGAGTGGTCACTGGATTCACAGGGTGCACTGAGGTTCAGGGGACGGCTATGGGTACCAGACAATGCTAGTCTGAGGTGCGATGTGCTCAAGGAGCTACATCGATCGAGATATGCAGCTCATCCTAGTGCCAATAAGATGTACCAAGATGCTAAGCAAACATATTGGTGGCCCGGGATGAAACGAGACATAGCAGACTTCACTTAGAGATGTGATACGTGCCAGCAGGTTAAGGTTGGGCACCAAAAACCCGGTGGATCCTTACAGGCCTTATCTATCCCAGAGTGGAAGTGGGAGCACATCACTATGGAATTCGTTACAGGACTACCCCGTACACAATGGAGACATGATGTTATTTGGGTAGTTGTGGATCGTTTAACGAAGTCTGCCCACTTTCTTCCCATGCACACTAAGGATTCAGTGGAGAAATTGAGCCAACTCTATATCAGGGAGAGTATGAGGCTCTACGGAGTTCCTACATTGGCGACCATGTCCTCCTCCGCATTTCATCTCGCAAGGAAAAAACACGATTTGGGATTTCAGGGAAGCTCGCATCGAGATATGTTGGGGCTTTTGAGATCCTTGAGAGGATAGGCCCCATTGGCTATAGGCTAGCGTTACCGCCACAGCTATCGGGTGTGCATAATGTATTTCATGTTTCTATGTTGAGAAAATATCACCCCGATCCCTCACACATTATCGATTGGAGACATATTCAGCTGCGAGAGGACTATACATTTGATGAGATGCTTGTAGCCATCATAGACCGAGCTGCGAAGAGGTTGCGTAGCAAGGAGATACTGATGGTACGAGTGCACTGGCAGTTCCATGGTGTCGAGCAGTAAATTAAATGGCCAAACCTCAGTGGATTGATCTGAAATTTGGTGGAAAGGTTCCTAAGTAGCTCAATGGTATTGGATGTTGCAAGAACAATGTACTTATCCCTTAGGTCATGGGTTCAAAACTCCACGGAGGCAAAATAAAATCCCAGGGGGAGAACAGCTATTGTCACGACCCCAACCTGGGCCCACAGAACCCCCCTTAGGGTACTCTATGCTAGGTGGTCACTCATAGGTATTGTCCCTGTCCCCAAAGATTTTCTTTTGCTTCCACGGAGATTCGAACCTAAGACCTAGGGCTCAAGTACTTATTTCTTTCATCATCCGCGAAAGCGAAAAAAAACCCTTGGGGGCATGGATAATACCTGTGAGTGACCACCTAGCACAGAGTGCCCTGAGGGGGGTTCTGTGGGCCCAAGTTGGGGTCATCACATTATGTAAGAGTTAAAAATTTTAATATATTTTATCTATATTAAATGACTAGTTTGATAGAGATGTTTTTCATCATACAAAGGTTCTGCTTATTTTTTTATTGCTTCAAAAGATTATTACTGACCATTATAGTGTTATTTATATGATTTTAGTTCCATATCAATATATCAATATACTTTTATACAATTTTTGGAGGTAATCAAGATGAGAAATGTTGATGATCCAAAAATGGATGTACAAAATGTTTGATTTTTGCTTTTGAGGATTAACAATAATTTATGTGAATAATTGTCAACTTAGATTTTTTTTTTATAATTGTATGTTTGAGGAAATGAGATGTTACCCTTAAATTGTATTAAATGAACTTTTTGAATGATGGGTGAATGTTCAATGAATATTTTATATGTGATGAATGTACAATATAAGTAAATATATGCATTATATATTATAGTAAGACATTTCTATTATTTAAAAAACCTTACGTATGCAACTACGTTCATCAACCTGGTAGACAAATGTTATAAAAGATACTCTTAATTGGTGTATGCAACACAATACAACAACCTAGTAGACAAATGTTATTGAAAGGCTGGAGTCTTCAACAAAGTTGAAGCCTTCCTATAACACGAAGCATATGACAGTTGTTGAATGGTTTTAGTTTACAATAACATTTGCTTGTTGTTATGGAGTGAAAGGGAGAAAATATACAATGTTTTACAGCAACATGAAAGGGATTGTTCTTAAAAATCTAAAGTATTAAAAAAAATGTACAAACATTGTTATAAACTACATATACAATGCCTTACTACAATAGGTCTGCAAATGTTGTTAAAAAAAAGGTTGGGTGTTGAACAACTCCTATATTGACAACATCGCCATGAATGTTGTCATATATATTACATTGTGCGTTGTAACATGAATTTATGGTAGTGTCATTAATTCACACATTCCTACAATTTGAAGATAATTTCTTCAAATAATGTTTCATGTAATTTTCAATTGATGAAGTTATTATGAATTTATAGGTGTTGTATTTGTGGTTTTCTTACCCAAAACAACTAAAAGCAAGGGGCCATGTTATTCATGATTAAATAAAATTCTCTAATATGCAGATGGTGTTGGACTATATTAAAGATGGCTCCAAATTTCATAAGTGTAACAATTTGTAGATTAAGGCCAGAGTGACTTTATGTCCTTAAGACAATTGTGTACTACCTAAGTGCTTACAATTCATCATATTTGTTTCTTAGGATATAACTACCTCCTTTTTGTAACAACAACACCTAACCAAAAGAATAATTGGAAAAAAAAACTAATTATATTTACAAAAATATGGCACAAACACAGAAAAAAAAAATCCAAAGATTTTAGAATTTTCTAGGATGAAAAATTGGACTTTGAGCCTCTTTCATTAATGACAAATCATAGTTGTCCAATGCACCTATTTGTTGCCCAATTGGATCAAGTCCAATTACATAGAATATGTGATTTGATGGTTCAGATTAACACACTGGATCACAATTCACACATCATTTGATTGTGTTTGGCAGATTTCAATTGCAATTTAATGGGTTTGATCGTGTTGCTAAAATTACATTGGTGAATACTATTTAATCTCATCAAGTATGATTTAATGTTTTTGTAACCAATATGTTAGTAAGATTGAAAGGTTATTTATATAACTAGTGAAGGAACCCTTTTTCTATCCAAAGGGGTGACTCGATCGACATAGTAACCTAATGAGTGATTTTCTACCTACAAGCTCATTGAATTATTGTTAATCCTATCTGTTCCATCAACTACACATCAAAAAGAAACCTAAATAGTGCGCATATTCATTAATTCGTTAAAACTTAAACAGTACAATAGTTTAACCTAAATAGTGCACATATCAACTCATCAATATCATGCATGTGCTCAGTTAAAACCTCGCTTAATGGATCTAGGTCATCCTTGGAAGTCTAAATATTTTCTAAATGGACCCAAGCAAGCCTTGCAAATCCAGAGTCATATTTACCCCATAAAGACATAACATTTTGCAAGTTTGTAGTAACTACTTAAAACCCAGTACAACCTTGAAAATCTAAAGCCTATCCCTTAATGAGTCCAGAGATAGAGCCTCTAAATTGCAAAGTTGTCAAGGCATGCAAGTTTTCACTAATTTTGTAAAACCATTTAAAATCCATCATTTTGTAGAGTTTTCAACATATAGTATATATGCAATCCAATAGATAATTAATACAGAACACGCAAAGATAATGCATACAAAACTGCTTGCAATGTATGGAATCTAGGGTTTTAGTTCACCACAAAGTCAACTGGTTTCCTTGTGAACATAACCAATTCAAGTATTACAATTGTCTTCACACATTACATATAATATCTACCCATTTCCCAGTCAAAATCATAATAACTTTCTTTCCTAATCCTAGGTAAGGTATGCTGATGTATAGAATGCATAAAATCATAAATTACAATTAAAGCAACATGTTGTTCTTATAATAACAAGGGTTCGAGACTATTTTTCTTCGCTAGTTTTGGGTTGTTTTCTTCCACTTTCCCTCATTTTCTAGCGAATACATCCTTTTACATGTGAACCCAATAAATAATCGGTTAGCAACCATTAATTCTTTTAGTTAGGCACTATTTTAACCATCAAAATCCATTGTAAACATAAATGAAAAATTATAATAGAATTTATAGCCTCTTGAGTTGAGCAACTGACCTCTTTCGGTGTCTTTCCTTGGTTCCTTAGTGCTTTGTTTGTCAAAAAATCAACAGGTTTCTTCATTCCCTAGTAACTTCTCACGACACTATCACAAACTCAATAGTTCTTTACCCAATTATTGAATTTTATTTAGTTATTGAACCTCATTAACACAAGGGTGGTTGTTTGGAATTATTTGAATTAATATGATCCATATTTTTGGTTTATTCCCAATATGTTTATTTATGAGAGCTATAGTGGGTGTTGCTTGTAAGATTGTAGTTGAGATCTTCATTCATGTGTGACACTATCCTAATTTAGATCCAAATTGACGAGTTAGTGTAAGCCTATCCATGCAGTTATGTACTCTTTGAATAGAAATCCATTTTAATAAAAATTTAGGCTTTTGTGCTCTGGTGGTTCGTCTGACATCCTTTCAATGACCTATGTTGTGTAGAATAAATATTTATACGATCTTATTAATTGCATAAGGCCCAGAATAGCAATAGAAATGGAGAAAAGTATAAAGAAATGATAATTCTTTTCTATTATATTAGTATTATTTGATCTTTGGTTAGGTGAGTCTTCTTCCACATAATTATGGTGGCCATAGAGTTTAAATACTCAAATTCTATTGTTTATTATTTACTTGGCCTCATAATGTCTCAATTGTGAAATTCATGAACATGCCGCCAACATTGAGGAATGAGGTCCATGTAATGCAATTTGTGATTCATTTTAAGAAAAGTAGCATCCCTTCTCTTGATGTACCCCCATTGAAAAATAAAAATGTTTTTTAAAAATAAAGTTGGCACCTAAGAACATTTTTGCAATTTTTTTCTTGATGCAAGAATGGTTGAACGACGGGGTGTTACAGTCAATGCCCATCACATTTGTTGATAGAACGTGGTCAATGATTTCTTAAGTGAACAAAGAAGAAAGTCCTTATACTTCTTGTAAAATTGGACTTGGTTACCACTTCACACAGACACTGGTCAGGTGAAGGAGCATTTTGACCTTTTTGGTGTCAACATGGACGAACTTTCCCTTTTCACCTGATGCTCTAGTTTTGTAGCTAGTTAGTATGTTGAGCGCATTCTCAGATGTTGACCTCTTTTCGCTGTTCAAACTTCTTCCTCACCTAGAATGACCATAAGGAGAATATTGTTGATTAATGGTTTTAGGTCGATAGTAATGTTATCAAGCTTTATCATACTTCTTAGTTAAGGCCTTGTTGTAACTATTACTCACCTCTTCTTTATGTAGCTTCAATTTTAATTTAATCTATAGTAGAGGCAAGATCGTTACCAACATCTATTCTTACTTCACCATGTCTTGAGTCACTATCATTAGGCGCTTCTTTGTGGTGGTTATGCAAGGTTTGAGATTTTTTGTAGAAGATTACTTTGTGGTCTCTCTCCACTATTGAGCTGCAACTGGTGATGGTGCCATAGAGTTTAGGTCTTCTTCTCTACGATATTCCCCCTCTTCACTCATTATAATAAAAGGAGTGGAACACTACTTGTAATGCCCTCCCTACAGATTGTGCCAAATGTTGGTACAAGTCTTAACCAACAATAGAAATACGAAGAGGTTGAGAAGACATTGTTGATCAAGACAAATATCTCTAGACAAGGATAATTGAAATGAAAAATCAAAGACATAAGGCTATCATAAGGAATGTTAGCGTAATATCACTCTAAGATTGTTTGATGCGCAAGTCAAAGTATAATATGCTTTAGGTCTTTAACTTGTAAAGATGGCGTTTGAGCCATCTTATATGACTTAGAGATTTTGATATCTTTATTTTGGGTTCCTATTAGAGCAAAATATTGTGAATATGCTTTATTATAAAACAACTTAGTGTAAAATTTAAAATATCCCATCATGGTTGACATCAACGCATTATGTTGATCAATCCTACCTAGTCAGTGTCACGTCGTCAGCTTGACATATGC
>JAJIYU010006279.1:0-20887 GCA_030144865.1 Tinospora cordifolia
TAACATTTTTATAATAAAAGATGGTTAAAATAATAAAGGGTACGACACCGACACATCTTAACCCGAAATTCTAGTAATAATAATAACTGATCAACTGTATAAAATTGAAACAATTTCTGATGACATCTCTTATGCCTAAACGTTCGGTCTGCAAACAATATTTGGGCCATGTAGCCACTTAGGTTTAAAAAATAATAAAAAATAAAACAATTAGAACATTGAGCGTTTGGTCTGCACCAAGCACTCAACGCTGTAAACGGACATAGCTGATGCCCTGAATTTATTCCAAGTAAAATGGGTTTTGTGCCTTTTATGACTTTCCTACACCAAAAAAAACTGTATCAAAAAATCTTAATCCAAACAAATTTAATTACTCAACTACTTTTTCGATCTACTGGTATCCAGCAAGATGTGCACGAGACATGTATCGTCTCTTGGATGAATGGTAACGCTCAAGTATCCGTTTGGCACTGTTAGATGACCTCCTTATGAACTCAAAATACAAACCGAAACTAAAGCTTCCTCTTACATTCTAATCCTTTATATGTATAGCAGAAACAACTACTAGTACTCTGTTTTTTCATTGAATGTGCGCAGACATAATAACTGGATTTTAATACTAAAGTCTACAGTCATCACATATAACAACAATAGTATCTACATACGATCTTCTTTGATTTTTAATGTAAAAATTTGTTTTTATTATAGTTTGGTGTCCTTTGCCTACAGACTAGAAGAGGACAAATAAAGGTTTGAAATTAAGCCAGTGAGCCAAACTCAATCATCTCTCCTATAATTTAAACCCTTTATCTTCTTCTTCATCACTTCTAAAGTTAGGCCAGTAGGCTAGTTAAGCTGATTAATAATTGCTTTGCAATTGAGTTCCAGTCGGGAGCAAGTGTATATATATATATATGAATATGACCCACACCCATCAGTCTCAAGGTAGGAAGGGGCTAATTAAAGTTAGGCCTGTGTCAACGTTTTACACGTGGCAACAAGTGAAACTATCTTCTCCTAGCTAGCTATCACCAACCCTTTTTTTCCCTGAAATCTTAGAGATTGAACGACTTCTTGCAAGTGGCACAACTCGATGTCTCAAACATGTTACACCTGAATAGTAAGTGTTGTACATTGAATAAAGAACGTCCTGACAAAATTTGGTTGGTTTACGTTTGGGTTGTAGATCCTAGCTAGTAAACAAATTCACTTCATTGACCAACACTACCACCATCACCACCATCTCAGTGCCTATCCTTTTTTATCTTCACTTCTTTTTTGTACAATACATGTGGACCAATCAGGCCGTGTGCTAATGTTAGGTCATGGCCCGCTTGACCTCATCTTTGATATTGTCGTCCACAAGGTCGTCATTGACTCAACCCTTCGAAGGCAAACTAAAATATCCTGCTAAAACCTAGCCCATTTCCAACTTTCTGTACAGTGTGAGAAGTTGTTAGTATAGTGCGGTTATTTGGCTGGATATATTGAATTTCACAACCACATCATCTAGTCAAGTCAGCATGTGAATCAGTTCAGTAGTTGGGTGGGGTTGGGTCTCATTTTGGTCAAGCTTCTTGATGTAACTACCATTATTTCATTTTACGAGAATAATGGTTTGATGTAATAATATCTCATCATATTTCTAAAACTCAACTGGTAACCCTAGTTTGATCGTTATGGTAACAAAGATAACATCTCAAAGCAGTTAATTTTTGTTAAGTACATCAAAGCCTTGCCCTTGTAGAGGAGCAAGACCACTTGAACTTTGGCCGGTTAGTTGAATATATATTAAAAATTTTACATTTAAATTAAATATTTATAAATTTATTTGTTTTTAAACTCATCAAACATGCATTTTTTGGAGCTTTCAAATTTTCAGATTTTCATCTTTTAAGTGAAATGACACACCTTTCACTTTGAAAGTGAGAGACCACCCACCAGAATACTTTCAATTTCTTTAGATTTAATGTTCGTGGATTTAAAGGCTTTTTTTTTTAATTTAGTTTCTTCTATTTATAAAATAGCATAAAGAAAAGTGGAATTTAATGTCATTCAATATAAATATACTTGGTCGATTTGATTCATCAAGGGCTCATTTGTACGTGTTGGGACGAATAGTAACATGCTGTTCCATATAGCAAACGAACAAATATGTGTGTTTGCTCGCGAGCCCGTGGGGCCGATGACCGGTGCCTTCGCAGACGAAGCATCTACCTCTCCTGGAATAAAGTGAGTGAATCAAATACAAGATGAAGAGTTATTATCATCCCCTTATTAAAAACTTGTTGCAGCCTTGTTCGACTTTGACTTTAGGATCATAGAACTGTGAATATTTCTAATTTATGAATCTAAAATAATTTGAATGTCTATAATAATCTAATGTTATTAAAAAAAAAAAAAAAAAAAAAAAAAAGCCCCTACTATGGTAACATGGGAGGTGGGGTCTGTCGAGGGAGGAATAGAGTAAGGGCTCCGGCAATGCACCATGAAATGAGGAAGTGAATTCAATAATGTGGAATTTGTAGGGCTACGAACAGTCCAAATGATAGACTATTTAAAATTTTGGAGGCGCTAGGAGGATGGATGGTCGAAACGCTAGCTCTTGGTCCACCAAGTGACCACTCCACCCATGTGACTTGTTTCACTGTCTAACAGTACTCTCTCTTCATCTTAACTTGGAAACTTGGTGGGCCGATGTGATTGTAGCCACTGGCCTCGGGGCACAGTTGCAGTAAATAAAAAATACATAACAATAATTTAAATAATTAAAGTAAGAAACGGAAAAGATGCATAGACAAATCGACCGGACCTGAACCTACCACTTTTCATCAGACTCATCACTTTAGATCTGCATGCGATATCATTTCCACGTCGTAAGTCATGAAATTTGGGCATGGGCATGGTTAGTCTTGAAGGCACCAAGTTCTTTCTATTTGTTTATTTGTTACTTCTTAATTAATGTTTAGCTAATTATATTTGATTATTTATCCATCTATCTTTTTTTTTTTTCCTAACGTGTCGTCTTAACCTACTATTTTTCCCATAATTTTTTTTTAATTATTTATTTTGAGTACCCTGTATTGTCCAAGACAAGCGTAATTGATCAACAGGCAACTTCTATCACTATCCTTCAAGGATGGAGATTGGGTTTAGTAAATTACAGGCAGTACGCTTCTTTGAGCTTGTCTATAACTTATTTTCCCTTTTTTTTTATTCTTTGAATTGAAAAAAGCAAACTATGTCAGATTTTACCAGGGCTATAATCCACTGGAGATTGATTTAAAAAAGGGGAGTTCAAAATAATAGATCTACAAATAAGTTTTGAATGTGAATTCTACAAAACAATAGCGCCTAAGACCTCGATCCAGCTTGAGGCACATATCAATGCTATGGAACTCGGAATATAGGGAACTAACCCACTTCCATCGAGATAAATAAAAGTTCAAGATTGAAAGTCTCCAAGTCCACCTAAGGAATCTTTATGAAAATCATCCAAAAAACGCAGGTCATTTCCAAGGAGACATTCTAACTTTGGTATTTACGTCTTGTTTCTTTAAAAGTACAGATTCTTTGTTATTATTAGGTTCCTTGTGGGTAGGATTTAACGATATTTTAAGGACTTGCACGTAGTGACTCAGGGAGTGCAAATAGTTAAATATATACAAAGAACAGCGCACTAAAACAGTTGACACAGTTCGGTATTAATGCCTATGTCTGCGAGGCAACACCTAGATGTAAACAAATTTACAATCAAATCAACTGTTACAACAGTGAATTGACTTGCAGAAAATTCACAAAAAATACCAACTTCAACTTGTAACCAAGTGGAACAGCACACGAGATCCACTTGTAATGATTTGGGTAAGTTGAATGTCCTCCAACTTCGAATCCTTCAAAGAATATCTCTTTTCAAAAAAGGAACTTTGATGCTTGAAGCAAGCAACAAAGGCCCTCAAGTTTCTGCACGGTTTAACCTCACGTCATGACCTCTGCTCTTGCAGGATGAGCTTGAGTTTGTCCAGTCAGAGATTGCTACTAAGTCATCCCACACGACTTCTCTCAACGCCTATGTTCTAATAACTTCAAGAGTTGCATTTTCTGTTACAACGTTGTACATTTATATCCATGACAGATCAGCAGAAGTTCGATATCTGTAATGATGTTATCTGGCTAATCTTTGCATTAGTCACGTTTCATACATGATCTTTTGTATGAGAAAATCTGCACACTATACAATTCCCTCAAGAAGATAACCTTCAACGCCTTTGCATTGTACAGGGTAAACCAAAAGTCCTAAAGTATCTAGATTTTGTTCTCTTAGCACAACCATATGCCACTTACAATGGAAGCACAAATAATAATTTCCACTCAACAATTATGACTTAAACCAGGAGGAAACACACATAGAAGTCAGCAACTTCGGGAAACCAATATGAACAAAAATGCTAAAAGAAGTTCCAGATTCATTTGTCTTTAACATTTGTGAGATTAGCATTAGAAACACACAAACTTAACAGTTTGTAGTAGAGATCAATGAAGACAGTTCCAAATTAAACTTTTGTTCCTCAAATGTATTGAATAAATGATGGGATTGTTTACATTGCCGGGATAATACATAGCGACATTTGAACAAATCCAACATACCTCCTTCATTCTGAGCATTGAACAAATGATGGGATTGTTAAGCCAATATCTGTTTTCTTATGTATCATGGGCAAAGTACATACAATCCACAGAATATACTGTATACAAACAACTCGATTCTTTTTTTTTTTCCTCACTAGGAACTTTTTTAATTTTGTTATAGTTATCATTATCCAAGGGAAATAAAGATGGCATTGAGAGTATGCCACTGGATTAGCAGTGAATATGGTCAGTTGGAGGGATATTTGATAGCCACTTGAAAAGCTCTGTTTTGGCAAATATGTATCATTAAGCATAAGCATGGACAAATGAAAAACTCATCAGAATATTGATATTTGCAAGTAGTCCAATTACACAGATTCAATATCATCAATTTTTCCTTTTCATTTTGCTTGTCAATTATAATATTTGTTACATTGGATCATTAAATACAAACAAGGTGTTGAAGATTAATAGATCAAAGACAAGGGCAACAACAACAATTAAGATAAAGAACAAGTGCCTGCACCAAAGCTCAATATGACCACATGATGTGAACCTAAAGGAAAAGGAACCTAAGACCCAAAATCAATATATATATTTTTAAAAAAAAAAGCCCAAAAAACATCTTGAAACAAGTAAAGAGAACTTGACCCTAATCAAACTTGTTAATTAAAACCAAAGTTATAAGGTTGATCGTCACAAGTTGCCCTTATAAGATCATAAAAGTTCTTGATTAAATAACAAAGATAAGTCTTTAATAAAAAAACTCTCAAAAGAATTTTATTCAAACATAAGATGCTTCGTTATATAAAGTAGAGATGTATTTGTAGACTCTTGCTAAAAACAAAGAAAAGTCTCTAAATCTGCTAAAAATTTTCAAAGAATTTTAACTTGCTAAAAACAAAAATAAGTCTTCCAAATTTGCTAAAACTCATCATAGAATCTCCACCTGCAAAAAAATTAAAGGAATTTTCTGAATCTACTAAAATCTTCAAAAGATTTCTACTTACTAATAAATTAAAAGATCCTTAAAGATATCTTCTGATAATTTTAAATACTAACGTAAGATATAATTTTAGATTTAATATAAACCCCAATTAACTATAATAAGTCTAATTATAACAAATTAAACAACCTAAAATTAAATAAACTCTATAACAATTATCTAACCTAACAAT
Organism: Tinospora cordifolia; assembly: GCA_030144865.1. NCBI lineage: Eukaryota > Viridiplantae > Streptophyta > Magnoliopsida > Ranunculales > Menispermaceae > Tinospora > Tinospora cordifolia. Next base: position 5,808 of record JAJIYU010006279.1, read on the forward strand.
ACATCATTTATGTAGATTGGGTTTTTTTAGCTGATGCACACTGATTTCTATCATTTGAATGCATATATCATATGAAATTGTTGAACCAATTTGTTGGGACCGCCACACCGTACAAGCATGCTCAAATGACGTACCAGCCATGTTAGCATTTTTGCTACATACGTGATACGTGGTGTAGACGAGGCATGACATGCAACTACGTAAGACTTGCTATTTTTCTCATCATCTCATTAATTAAGTCCATGGTTGATAAGACAACAAAGAATGCTTGTTATTTTTCTTAGAATCTCATTAGAATAGATCCTTATCATATAAGGAAATAGAAAATCAAAACTTAGGGAAACTTTCTATATATATTTATTATAGAAAAAATAAAGGAAGTTTATTTTTTCACACTAAAAATCTCTTTCTAAAAGAATGTTGGCTAACCATATTGATACATGATTTTCTTATCACAAAAAATATTTAAAAGGAAAGAATTCTTGAAATCATCTTTTTAAAGTACTATATGTACAATTTTTGAAAAATATCATGTGCACCATCTTAACAAAATTTTGAATTTTAAATAATTTCTTATTTCTATGAGCAACGTGATTTTCTCATATTAGATATGCAGCTCAAGACTTTGAAAAGAAAGAGAACATTCTAGAACACCCAAACCACCCACAACACCTTTCAAGATTCGCTTTGTTATTTCTACACTCAATTGTTATACAATTGTGTCACACAGTAGGTGCAACAGTATACCCATAAAATTTTTGCTCCCACAGAAAGTTGCATGCTTTGTTGGTATGTTTTGGTGCCTATTTGACTGTGCTATGCTGAATCTAGATGAACAGTCTCTAGTCCACCCTATTCAACCTCACTTTTAGACTACAAGAAAAACACTTATATTACAATGAAAACTCAAGCATAGAATACATGGAACACGTGATCGTATACAATAAGTTTTCATCCTTGAGAGTGATGCTTCAAATACAAGACCTCCTCTGTATTTATAGGCAACTAAAAACAAACTTTTCTTTAGAGTAATATCGTTTTGGGTTGACTATGTGACACATTATATGTGATTTATGATGAATTGAATTCTTGATAACATTTTAAATGTTACAAAGGGGGTATATATACTTGTAAAATTGGAATAAATATAAAAATGTAAAAGATATGAAAGTATAATATAATATCTTACGGATATGAGAGTATAATATCTAAAGGATGTATAGTATAAAATTTTGTACTAACACAAAGTGGTAAAAAAAGTCATCTTGAGTTTGTCAACGAAGACTCAATATCAGCCAGGTTGGTGTGCTTCGGTGAAAATGTTAACAAGTTGATTGACAAATGCGACGTCAGTCAAATGAAGAGTATTTTGTTTGATATGTCGACAAATGAAATGACAATCAATCTCAATATGTTTTGTTCGCTCATGGAACACGTCATTATGGGCAACTTGTATGGTGCTCATGTTATCACAATGAAGAGTGGAGCCCGTAGAAAGAGAGAGTCTCATGTCTTGTAGCAACCATAAAATCCATAACAACTCAAAAGTGGTATCTACTAGTGCTTGATATTCAACTTCTATAATAGAGTGCGAAACAATAGTTTGTTTCTTGCTCTTCCAAGAGATTAGTGATGAATCGAGGAAAAAACAATATCCAATAACATCAATAGGACACCTGCCCAATCAGCATCTAAAAATGCATGAAGTAGTAAGGGGGAGTGGGCAAAAAAATGAAAACCATAGACTATGGTAGCCTTGACGTATCAAAGTATACGTAAAACTGCTGCATAATAAAAAGATCTCGAAGCATGCATAAATTGACTCACTAGTTGAACAGCATAAGATAGATTGGGCCGAGTGACAATAAGATAGATAAGACTACTAACTAATTGCCGATACAACGTTGCATCTGGTAGGGGTGCACCGTCATTAAGCAACAACTTCACATTTGTCTCTAAGGAATTGTCAACGATTTTACTATTAGTCAAGCCAGCACAAAATAAGAGATCAGAAACATACTTAGCTTGAGAGAAATAATATCCATCAGAGCTTGATATAACTTCAAGGGCTAAGAAGTAGCTGAGTGAGCCCAAATCTTTCATTTCAAAAGTCTAGCCAAGAAATTTTTACAAGGCATGGATCTTTGAGACATCATCCCTTGTAATAATCATGTCATCAACGTAAAGTAAAAGAATAACAAGGCCAATTTCTAAGTGACACAGAAATTGAGCAGAGTCATAAGAGCTAGGAGTGAAACCCCTTTGAGAGAGTGCAAGCTAAACTTAGAAAACCAAGCTCGAGGAAATTGTTTGAGGTCATATATAGCTTTACAAAAGCGGCAAACTTTTCGTAGCAAATGATCAAGCCTTGGGGAGGTTGGAAATATACTTCCTCAACCAAGTCTCCATTAAAAAAAATACATTTTTAACATCCATCTGAAGCATCTTCCACTTGCGGACAACAGAAATGGCAAGTAAAGAACAAAAGTGGTAAGACAAGCAGTTGGAGCAAAGTTTCTCCCCTAATCAATATCATGTTCCTATGTGATGCCTTTAGCGACCATACGTACTTTATAGCATTCTATGGATCCATCAGCACAAGTTTTAATCTTGAACACCTACTTCCTTCCTACTATAGTCTTACCATGAGGCAAATCAATTAGATCCCAAATATGAGTGGCTTCCACAACCTAGAGTTTTATAGCCATAGCTTGTTGCCATAATAGGTTAGATTGAGCCTCGCGACAAGTGTGTGGCTCGTACAAAGTAGCAAGAGTAAAAAACAATGATAATCTTAAAAGTGGGATGGAAGAATTCTTACCTGACTAGAGCGATGTATGTCAGGAATGGAAATAGGCTCGAGAGATGTGTTGATTCGATCGATCGACGTTGCAAGCAGATTAGTTCTATTATATAAGTTGGAGTTTGATGAGCTTGCTTCACCTACATCTGAGTCAAAAAATATGTCTAAAGAAGAGTCAACGAATAAGGAGGAACAAGGTGATTGTGAAGATGATGGTGAAAGAGACATAAATGACCGATGTTCCCAGAATTGCACATGACGAGATATCGTAGTCTTTGTGCAATAGGGTCATAACAACGATGGCCCTTATGTTCGATGTTATAACCAAAGAAACAGCAAAGCTTTGAACGAGGTTCCAACTTAGAACGTTCATGCAGAGATAATAAGACAAAACATGTACAACCAAATGTTTTTAACATTGAATAATCAAGTATTTTCCCATATAAGATCGTGTAAAGAGTGTGACCAAAAATAGTGGAAGATGAGATTCGGTTAATGGTATAGACTGGAGTAAGTGCAGCTTCCCCAAAAATTCTCAAATAATTGAGCAAAAAGGAGAAAAGATGGAATAGTATCAAAAATGTGTCAATGTTTTTGTATAGCACGACAATTTTGCTAATAAGTACGTGGACATGAGCGATGGTCTAAGTTCCAACTATTCTTTAGAGTTCCAATAAAAGCAGTAGATGTGTATTCTTGAGTATTATCACCTCGAAGGATTTTGATTTTTTGCTCAAATTGAGTGTGAATCATTTTTTCAAAAATACAAAAAAATATAAAGTAATTTTGAACGACCTTTTAAGAGATATAACCACTTATATCTAGAAAAGTCGTCAATAATGCAAAATATCAAAACCCGCCTTTAGTAGGCATGGGGGCAGGGCCCTAGATATTAGAGTGGACGAGATCAAAATGGGCTAATGAAACACATTTACTTTTATTGAATGGAAAGACACTTTGTTTGCTCAGCTGACAATGAATGCAATCAAAATTTTCAAAATTGACTCGGTCTAACAACTAGCAGAAGCTAAAGTCTTAATACAAGACAAAGATGCATGTCTAAGGTAAGAATGCCACAAACTACGAGTAGAAACAGATACAACAATAGAACGATTAGAGGAAGGTACGTGTGAAGAAGTAAACTCAAAAAGAAGACCAACTTTACGCCCGATCCCAATTAGCTACCCGTTCTTTGATCCAGCACATCGCGTCCTTCATCAGAAAAGGTTAAGGTAAAACCATTAATGACAAGTTGTCCAACAGAAAAGAGGTTGAGTGATAACTTAGGAACAACAAGTGTGTTACGAAGGCAGAGATTGGATGTGAAGACAGTACTAGTGTGACTAACAGACATATATGATCTATCAGCAGTATAGATAGCACAAATAGGTGGAGTGTTATCATTATTTGAAACAAAAGAAATATCGAAAGTCATGTAAATTGCAACAAGCGGAGTCAACAAACCAAAAAGAGGTATTACCTTATTAAACTGAAAGAGCAGTGAGAGCTTTGGATAGAACCAGTTGCACAAGTGCCTCAAGATCAACTATAGTACGAGACAAAGTAGGTGCTTCAGATATGTTTGGTGTTGTAGAGACAATAGAGGCAGCAGTGCGACTAAAATTAGTTATTTTAGTTGGATCGTCTCTCGTTCGCCAACATTCAAAACCACAATGTCTCAAATAACCGCACTTAGAACATTGTCCAGTAAATATGGACCTGCCTATACGTGGTACTTTTAAAGCAGCAACAGAAATTTTTTATTCAGGATCTAGTAAAGGAATAGAAGTTACCAGAACCTAGTCAGATGTTATGCCAAGTTTAGCGGCATGACGTGTTTTTTTCGAAATTAATTCTGTAAGGGTTGTCTCAAGGATTTAGTGAAGGAGAGAAGCATGTGTATGTTCAAAGTCATATCATAAACCCATCATGAATTTAATGAATTGAGACGATCCCGATATGGCTGAAAGGCTTGAGCAGAGGTCGGAATAGTGATATTTGGATCAGCTTAAGACAATTGATCCCAAGGTCCGTTCATTTATGAGTGAAAATCTAAAATCGACTAGCCTAGTGTTTGTCGTAATTGCTGAATTCTAGATTCTAGCTAATATTGTAGTACTAAATCACTCGAGCAGTTACATCAATTAGCCAAATAATTCTATGCAAGTTGGGTATGACGAAATTTTGGCTAAAGAATCTGGATAGATGGCACAAAAGTATTGATTAAATAAGATAAAATCTTACAATGAATACTGGCTCAAACCTCGTGTCGCTCTTCAAACTCAACATCAGTCTCAGGGGTATCTTTGGTTGGCTCTTACTTGTCCCATGTGACATAATGCCACATTCGATGACCAGTGAGAATATGCATATCTGTTGTGCCCAAATAGTATAATTGGTCCCATCTAAAACGATCTCAATAGGACGAATAATATCGTTGGGCGAAGTCATTGTATGTGTGTGTGTGTGTGTGTGTGTGTGTGTGTTCATATATATATATATATTTGATGTGCAGTAGGAGCAGCAAGAGTTTGATGTGCAGCAGGAGTAGGATCAATAGTAGAACAGGGGTGCAACTAAACAAAGGAAAAGGAAGACGACAAGTATAGTGTAACAGGTAACAATGCGAACAACAATAGCAGCAAAGGCGAACAATGCAAGGAGGCAAGAGTCAGCGAGCGCTGATGTAGTGGCAACAACGAAGGTGCCAGGGGTGATCGATGAACAACAACAAGGGGCAGACGATGCAATGAACGGTGACGATCGTGTGCAGCAGGTGTGAGAACAATAGTAGTGATCAATGAAGAACAAAACAACTGGCAAACAAAGTAAACACGTGCATCAGCGAGCAGCAAGTAGTACAATTCATCGTCGGTGAGGATTCGCAGGTGTAAGCAAACGATAGTGGAACAGAGCATAGCAGTGGTGATCGTGAGCAACAAATAGAACACGAACGACAACTGAACCAGTAGCAACGACAAAGGAGCAACAAGCAACGACGATTGGCGCTTGGAAAGAATGGCTAGATCACGAGCAGCAGACGAGGCAACGAGCACAGGCGGATGATGAGCGATGGTTAGGGCAAAACAGCAATGGAGAGTGGTAGCGACGAGTTGCAGCGGCTTGGATTGTGAGCAATAAAAGTCTAAATCGTGAGCAGAATACCAATGGTGGCAGTAGAGCACCGACGGCAGATCAGTGGTGATTTATAGCGCCAAAAAAGATGATGGTAGCGGCAGTGGTGATTTGCAATAGTTCACACTGAGAGAGCAGCAATGGTTGACGCCTTCGACTACCTGCTGCTCGCCGATGCTCGTGCTTCATCTACTCGCCGAACGTTTTGTTCTTTGTTGATCATTACTGTTGTTCTCGCACCTACTGCACATGATCGCCATTGTTCATTGCACCGCCTACCCCTCGCCACTGTTCATCGATCACCACTCACGCCTCTTTTGTTGCCACTACATCAGTGCTCACCATTGTTCACTTCCTCACGGTGTTCACCTCTGTTGTTGTTCACGCTTTTACCTATTCTACTGCTCTTGCCATCTTCCTTCTTCTTTGTTCAGTTGCACCCCTGTTCTACTCTTGCTCTTGCTCCTGCTCCTGCTCCTGCTACACATCAAAATTTTGTTCCTGCTGCACATCAAACTCTTGTTGAACATCAACGTTGTTGCTCCTGTTGCACATCAAATATATATCTATATAGTATATATATAAACACACACACACATAATGACTTCACCCAACAATATTACTCGTCCTATTAAGCTTGTTTTAGATGAGACCAGTTATACTATTTGGGCACAACAAATGTGCATATTTCTCACTGGTTGTCGGATGTGGCGTCATGTCAAAGAGGACAAGTAAGAGTCAACCAAAAGTACCACTTAGAATGATGCTGAGTTTGAAGAGCGACACGAGGTTTGCACCAATAATCATTGTAAAATTTTATCTTGGTTAATCAATATTTTCGTGCCATCTATCCAAATTTTTCAACCAAAATTTTGCAATTCCCAACTTGCATGAAATTTTTTGGCTAATCGATATAATGGTTTGAATGATTTAGTACTGCAATATCAGCTAGAATCTCGACTCCAGCAATTACGACAAGCAACAAGCTAGTCGATTTTAGATTTTCATCTGGCCTCTACTCAAGTCTTTTAGTTATATAAGGATCGTCATCAATTCATGATGGGTCTACGAGATGACTATGAACATACACGTGCTTCTTTCCTTCATCGAACCCCTATTCCAACACTTGAGACAACCCTTACAGAATTAATCTCGAAAGAAACAGGTCATGCCACTAAACTTGGCATGACATATGACCGGGTTGTAGTAACTTCTACTCCTTTACCAGACACTAAACAAAAGATTTATGTTGCTGCTTCAAAACTACCGCACAAAGGCAAGTCCAAGTTCATTGGACAATGTTTTAAGTGTGGTTATTTTGGACATTGTGGTTCTAAATGTTAGCGAACAAGAGATGATCCAACCAAAATAACTAATTTTAGTCGCACTGCTGCTTCTACTGTTCCTACAGCACCAAGCACATCTGAGGCACCCCACTTTGTTCCTTACTACAGCTGGTCTTGATGCACTTGTGCAATAGGTTCTATCCAAAGCTCTCACTGCTCTTTCAATTAAATCAAGTAATACCTCTCCTTGGTTTATTGATCCACTTGTTGCAATCACATGACTTTCGAAATTTCTTTAGTTTCAAATAATGATGAATTCCACCTATTTCTGCTATCAATACTGTTAATGGATCAAGTGTGTCAGTCATTCATACCGATACTATCTCCACACCCAATCTCTCTCTCCCTAACACATTCTTCGTTCCTAAATTATCATTTAACCTCCTTTCTGTTGGACAACTTGTCAATAACGGTTTTATCTTAACTTTTTGTAATAAAGAATGTGACATGCAAGATCAAAAGTCGAGGCAGTTGATTGGGATCGGGTGTAAAGTTGATCATCTTTTTGAGCTCACTTCTCCACATGTACCTTCCTCTAATTCTTCTATCGCTACATCTGTTTCTACTTGTAGTCTGTAGCATTCTCAACTAAGACATACATCTTTGTCTCGAATTAAGACTTTCGCCTCCGCAGGTTATTAGGCCAAGTCAATTTTGAAAATTTTGATTGCATTCATTGTCAACTGAGCAAGCAAAGTACCTTACCATTCAATAAAAGTGAATTTGTTTCATCAGCCACTTTTGATCTCGTCCACTCTGATATCTGGGGCCCTACCCCTATACCTACTAAAGGTAGGTCTTGATATTTTGTGATTTTTATTGACGACTTTTCTAGATATACATAGTTATATCTCTTAAAATATCGTTCAAAATTGCTTAATATTTTTCATACTTTTCAAAAGATGATTCACACTCAATTTGGGCGACAAATCAAAATATTTTGAGTGACAACGCTCCAGAATACACATCTGCTGCTTTTATTAAAACTTTAAAGAATAGCAATGTTGTCAAAGCGATAAGGCGCTAAGCCTTCATAAGGCAAGGCGGGGCTTAGGCGATCCTTAAAAGAATTTTTTAAAGGTCCTTAAAAAATTATTTATTTATTTATTAATCCCTCACTACACACACACACACACACACACACACACACACACACACACACATATATATATATATATTTAATTATATTTAATTAATTAATTAAATATAAATTATAAAATTATAAATAAATAACATATATTAGATAATACATCTAGTGTTCTAATCTATACAAATTCATTACAAAAAATAACATTATAAAAATTCATTAATGAACAAATTGATATACAAGAAAACACAATTTAAAAATATAAATAATTTCAAAAAATTATAAAGTAAAAATTAAATAAAGAATGCACTGTTACCGTCCTTTCGCCAATTGATGCATAGAGAGCAATAGAAGAATTTGCAATAGAAAGAGTGGAGAGAGAGACTGAGAGTATACAATAGAAAGAGGGCAGGGAGAGTAAAAAAGAGGGAGAGAGCAGAAAAAGGGGAGAGAGAGAGAGAGAGAGCAAAGAAGAGAACAGAGAAAAGGGCGAGCCAAGAGAGACGGAGAGAGCAAAGAGGCGAACTAGCAGAAAGGAGGGAGAGAGTAGAGAGAGCAAAGAGAAAGCCGAGATATAGAGAGAGAGAGCCGAGAGAGACAGGGAGCAGAGAGACGAGAGAGCAGAGAAAGAGGGAAAGAGCAGAGCAGAGAAAGAGGGAAAGAGCAGAGAGCAGAGAAAGAGGAAAAGAGCAGAGAGAGACAGAGAGAACAGAAAAGAGGGAAAGAGTAGAGAAAGAGGGAGAAAGCAAAGAGGTGAAGAGAAGGCAAAGAGCAGAGAGAGCAAAGAAAGAACCGAGATACAAAGAGAGCAGAGAGAGAGCCGAGATATAGAGAATTATAGAGAGAGAGAGAGAGAGAGAGAGATGAAGGAGACAGGGAGCAGAGGGACAAAGAGAACAGAGAGCAGAGAGATGGAGGAAAGAGCAGAGAGATGGAGGAGAGAGCCTCGCCTAGTTGCGTCGAGTCACAGCGTTGCAAAGACGTTCCAGAGATGATCACTGAAGTCCCTTGAGTCACTGGACGGAATGGTAGAACTGCTGGTCACTGGAGTTGGTTGGTTCGACTGGTTCGCAAAGGAGACGAAGAAGACAATGCACAGTGGAGTGGAGAAGAGGGCTTGGTTGATCCTTTAGGTTAGGTTAAAATTTAAAAAAAAATAAAATAAAATAATTAATATTAAGCCCCCAGTTTTTTTTTTTAATTCGCATAGGCACGCCTGAACTTTTCAATATTGTCACAAAACACACCTCCTAGCACTTAGACTAGGTTACGCCTTGACAACACTATAGAATAGTGAAACCTTATACCATCGCTCATGTCCATATACCTCTCAGCGAAATGGTTGTGCTAGAGGAAAACATCAACACATTTTGGATCTTGTTCGATTTCTTCTCCGTTTTACTCAATTATTCAAGAATTTTGGGAGCAAGCAGCACTTACTTCAATCAACACCATTAACCGAATCACATCCTCCACTATATCTAGTCACACTCCATCTGCAACCGCATATGGAAAAACACCTGATTATTTTGTGTTAAAAACATTTGGTTGTACATGTTTTGTCTTACCACCCGTACATGAACGTTCTAAGTTGGAACCTCGCTCACGCCTTTGTTGTTTCCTCGATTATGACATTGAACATAAGGGCTACTATTGTTATGACCTCATTGCACAAAGACAACGCATATCTCAACATGTGCAATTCCAAGAACATCGGCCATTTATGTCTCTTTCACCATCATCTTCACAATCACCTCGTTCCTCCTTATTCAAGGATTTTTCTCCAGACATATTTTCCGACTCAGATGTAGGTGGAGCAAGCTCATCAAACTCCAACTTATCTAATAGAACTAATCTGCCTGCAACATCGACCGATCTAATCAACACATTTCCTGAGCCTATTTCCATTCCTGAAATACGTCGCTTCAGTCGGATAAGAACTCTTCCATCCCACCTTCAAGATTATCATTATTTCTTTTCTCTTGCTACTTTGTACGAGCCACGCACCTATCGCAAGGCTCAATTTGACCCGTTATGACAACAAGCTATGGCTAAAAAACTCCAGGCTATGGAAGCCACTCATACTTGGAATCTAATTGATTTGCCTCTTGGTAAGATTGTAGTAGGAAGTAAGTGGATGTTCAAGATTAAACCTCATGCTAATGATTCATAGAATGCTATAAAGCACGTCTGGTCTGTAGACGCTTCACACAGGAATATGGTATTGATTATAAAGAAACTTTTGCTCCAGTCGCTCGTCTTACCACTTTTTGCACTTTACTTGTTATTTCTGTTGTCCGCAAGTAAAAGATGCTTGAGATGGATGTTAAAAATATATTTCTTAATGGAGACTCAGTTGAGGAAGTATATTTACAACTTCCCCAAGGCCGTGATCATCCGCTAGGGAAAGTGTAAAGCTATACGTGGCCTCAAAAAGTCTCTTCAAGCTTGGTTTTTTAAATTTGCTTTGTACTCTCTCAATAGGGTTTCACTCCTAGCTCTTATGACTCTGTTATATTTTTACGTCAAATAGAGGTTGACCTTGTTATTCTTCTACTTTATGTTGATAACATGGGTATTACAGGAGATGATGTCTCAGGGATCCATGCCTTGCAACAATTTCTTGGCTATACTTTTAAAATGAAAGATTTGGACTTACTCAGCTACTTCTTAGGCCTTGAAATTGCATCAAGCTCTGATGGATATTATTTCTCTTAAGCTAAGTATGTCGCTGATCTCTTATCTCGTGTTGGCTTGACTGACAATAAAATTGTTGACGATCTCTTATAGACAAATGTGAAATTGTTGCCCAATGACGATCCGCTCCTACCAAATGCAACATTGTATCAACAATTAGTTGGTAGTCTAATCTATCTTGTTGTCACTCAGGCCAATCTATCTTATATTGTTCAGCTAGGGAGTCAATTTATGCATGCTCTGAGATCTTCTCATTATGCAGCAGTTTTACGTATACTTCGATGCGTCAAGGGTACCATGTTTTATGGCTTTCATTTCTCTGCCCACTCCCCCTTAGAACTTCATGCATTTTCAGATGTTGATTGGGCTGGTGATCCTACTGATCGTCGTTATGTGATTGAATATTGTTTTCTTCTCGGTTCGCCACTAATATCTTGGAAGAGCAAGGAATAAACTTTTGTTTTGCGCTCTAGTTTAGATGTTGAATATCAAGCACTAACATATACTATTTTTGAGTTGTTATGGATTCAATGGTTGCTATTAGGTATGGGAGTTTCTCTTTCTGCAGGCTCTACTCTTCACTATGATAAAATGAGTGTCATACAAATTGCCCATAATGATGTGTTCCATGAGCAAACAAAACACATTGAGATTGATTGTCATTCCATTCGTCAGCATACCAAGCAGGATACTCTTCGTTAGACCCACGTCGTATCTGCCTATCAGCATGTTGACATTTTACCAAAGCACATCGAGTCTTGGTTGACAAACTCAAGATGACTTATTTTTTACCACCTTGAGTTTGAAGAGGGATGTTAATATCTACATTTTATACTATATATCATTTAGATATTATACTCTTATATCCATAAGTTAGTATATTATACTTTTGTATCTTTAGCATTTCCATATTTATTTCATTTTTACAAGTATATGTGCCCCCTTTGTAACATGTAAAATATCATCAAGAATTCAATGAATTCAATTCATCACACATGATGTGTCACACACTCAACCCAAAACGATTTTGCTCCAAAGGAAAGTTTGTGTTTAGTTGCCTATAAATACAAAGGAACTCTAGTGTTTCAAGCATCAATCTCAAGGATGAAAACTTACTGCATAGAATCACATGTCCCACGTATTCTATGCTTGAGTTTTCATTATAATATGAATATTTTTCTTATAGTGTAAAAGTGAGGTTGAAGAGGGTGGAGTAGAGAGTGTTCATCTAGATTTAGCATAGCACGGTCCAAGGAACAAAAATTCGACTTCGTCCCAAACTTCGACTTTTGAAAATTAGAATTAATTCGAAGAGTTTGAGAAATTCGAAAGAATTTTTGTAAAAATTTATCAACTTAGAAAATTCAAAAATATACTATGTAAATGCTAAAATATGAACAATTTCTATTACAAATACTAAAAACAAACATAATAAATACATTTACATATAATGGTTCTGAACATGTATTTTAACATTAACAATATTTTATACTCATCACACGTGTTAACCTAACATTATTAGAAAAAAGAAAAAAATAAAGAAAAATTTATCGTCAAACCCTAATGTTCTTGCAAATATAAACCATGGTTGTCCTTTCTCTTTCCTTTCTCAACGTCTTTCCTCCTAGGCTTTTAGCTTATATTTCTCTCATGACTTTTCTCTCTATCATCTCTTCTTCAAGTTACAACTTGTTCTTCTTTATCTTGGATGGCCACTCGTCAGTTATACATATATCACCTTAAATTTTTTTCATTTATAGAGAATGACTTTTTTATACAATCTCTATAATTACAAAGAACAAACTTTGTGCACCACATAAATTCTTTCATTAGAAATGCACTTTTTCACGGCTATAATACAATTTTTTCCTCCAATAATCTTCAAAACTTCGATTTTAAGTGAACTTCGCCGATTTTTTGGAGATTTCGACGAAATTTTGTAATTTTATAATTACAGGTGAACTTCGTTTCGATTGTCCAAATTACCTAATTAATTCGGCTAATTTCGACGAACTTCGTCTAATTTTCATACCATGGCACGGTCAAGTAGTCATTAGTGGCAAATTAGGATCACGAAAGTCTGTTGTCAATCTTAAAGATGAAAATGATCGTCTTCGTTTCACAAAGTTATGCAATATTTGTCTCATTTCCATGAAAAACCTATTTGTAAAGTGTGGCATCAATGTTTCGGTCAATGTTTAGTTCAATTACAACAATTGTACAAAGAACCTGATTTAAAGTGTGGTATCGGTGTTTCGGTCACCATGATAGTCCAATTGCAATAGTCATATGATTTGTTCATAGTAAAATTCTCTATCTGTGCAAGGCCTCACAAGCGTAAACATTAACTAAACTACGCAAACAATTCTATACCTCATGCTCTTTATCTTGTTTTGATTTATTTTGTCGCACTTAATTTCAATTATTCATCAATTCTATACTTCGTCTTTATTGTATTGTATCCCTATAACCAAAACAGGTAATATGAAGTGGTAGATGTTTAATTTGGTGAATAACTGGTCATTGACAATTTAGGTCATACTTGATCAAACAAAGTTTTTTATTCAGGTTGTCGACTACTTAAAGCAACCCTCTGCCTTGGAAGCAGCAGCGCATAAAGCTTTTGAAATTTTGCTCAACACTAACAATTTCCTGTGATGTTTGCAAGTTTTCAAGAAGATTATTTATAATATGGTGGATGTAAATCGAGGGCCTTTCGACCGAACTGGTTCCATATTTGAAAACCTTCCAAAGCTTCACACAAAGAGCTTCTATGAGGAGAAAGTAAAGAGCAAGTTTCTTTTTTTATTTATTTATTTTTTTATAGCATTCAAACATCATTCAGTTTAAACAGTTTATTCATCTATTTATTTATGTTTTTAATCAAAATTTCTCCAACTCATAGAGTATTAAAATTTGAGTTCACACCAAAAGTCGATAGGCAGAAATTTGGAATCAAACGGAAGGACCAGCTCGAATTCAAAGCCAACATGAAAAAGTTAAGACCATAAAGAAGTGTTGGAAAATACATATACATACACATCAATAATGAAGCAAACACATACTAGACAGATTACATGCAGAAGCATGAAAAGTCTCTTTTAATGAGTTTTTTTATTCATAAAATCTACGGTGAATCGGCTCCCAAGCGTTTTTTAATTGATTTCAGATGGTGGTAATTTTGTAGGTTACCAGATTCAAGTTCATTTTGCAAGTAGGAATGCTGCTAGGCTTCTTCGTGCGCTTATTAGATTCTAGGGTTATAAAGTTTGAATTTCAATTAGGTTACTAATAATCTATTTCCAAGATTAATTTGGTTCCATACACAGCCAATGATAATAACTGCTTCGAAACCCTAGAACAGTGAAAGAGGATCAATAAGAAAGAACGGTTTACGTACCTTGATAGTTCGTCGAAAGGGGCTCGTTTGGCGAGATCGCACCCGACTGGGACAAACACAATACTTCACCAGAGGGACCTCTACTACAAGTACCCAAATTGGCGCGCATCGAATGCCTTAGCGATTCCGATTGAACCCCACCCGGCGGCATGTCCTGTTTGCTCCCTGTGGCCTTAAATTATTGTGATCGGAGCTTTTGGAACACCACATATACTGTGCATCTGCAATCCAACGTGTGGGCCTATAAGCCCATAATTGCTTTTCATGATAGGTCATGGTCTCTTTTATGGTTGAGCTTTTTACGTGTCTATATAATATTTAAAAATATATTATAGATATATCATATATTTCAATACTATATATATAATTAAAAATTAATTACAAAAATATCAAAAATTGGGGTATTACTATTTTAAACCGAAAAAGTTCATGAAATCAGCAAAAAAAAAAAAAACTAGCAACCAAAAAAGGAAAACTACTTTTATTTCACATTTAATAAAACATATTAGGAGAAATAGGTTTTTATTTGACCAAAAAATCAGTTTGCTTATATTTTGTTTATATTTTTTGGTATATTATGATATATTTTGGTATATTATGATATAATTTGGT
>JAJIYU010006280.1:0-21148 GCA_030144865.1 Tinospora cordifolia
AAAATATGGTAATAGTGGTTGTTGTTTTTTTTTTTGGGTTTGGGTGGGGGGGGGGGGGGGGGGGGGGGGGGGGGGGGGGGGGGGGGGGGGAGGTTATATAGATTTACCTTACAGAAAAAGACGAAACTAAATAGTGGTGAATAGTTTGTTACTATAGCTACAATAACCGTCGAAAGTTATTTTGTTCGCCAACAATACAGTACCTGCTACAGTAATCGTATGTTTGAATAGTAAATATGCTACAATAACCGTATATTTGTAACACTCCAACCCCCATATCTTTAAGCAGTGTACATGGCCACCATTCTCTTGACAGTGGACTTAACAAAACGGCGGATCGGGCTGGTGCTACATTACAAGTGACACACACTTTTTCTTTTCTTTTCAATATCTCGTGCCTTTGTATAAAATTTCAAGAATACAAAATTTTCAATAAAATCAAGCCAAATTAAAAGAGATAAAGAAATTCAAACTATTTTATTCATAAAAAAAAATTGAAAGTACTAAACTCTTCAAAAAGAACTAATTGTTACAGTGGAAGACTTCAATATACTTTTCAGTAGAAAAGCATAAAAACTTTGGGCAACATGCCTTTAAAAATTCTAAAAAAAAATACTGTAGACACTTTCTAAGAACTATCTATATTCAATTACTCCATGGATTTCATGTTTCTGAAAATAAGAAATGAAGGAGTGAGCACATAGTCCAGTGGATCTTTTTCGAACAACCATCTTTCATATTCAAACTCATAACACAATCATAATTCAAACACTTGCAATCATTAGGCGTTTCAAACAACAATTTGTTTAAGTCGTGTCTCAGACCAAAAGGGCTTTTAATCCCTTGATGTTCTTAACTAAGTAAATAGGTCCCACTCGGCATAAACCCGTTAGTGGCACATGTTAGCACCAACCCGTTATACATGGTCACCCACCAGTGGTACACGACCCTCAAGTACTTAGGTCTGAAAACCATATGACCTAACTCATATGAAAAGAACATCCATAGTGTCGCCTTGACCACTATGATGGTACGTGGTTATTATCTCCATCGTCTTAGATTAATTCTCATATCATAATCTCATAAAATAAACTTCAGAACATGAAATCAAATTAAAATTCAGAATATACATAGTCAATTCATGATACACTCATAAAACATGCAGCATACTTTAATTTAAAAGCCTACGCATGATACTAACATAGCATGGATGATATAATTGCTCAAACATGAATCAAAACTGAAATGCTGAAATAAACATTTAAAATTCTGAAACTGAAATTGAAAACCCTTGATTTCAGTGAAAAATACACAAATAATGAGCATGTCATGAATTTAAATAAAAACAGAAGGAAGTTATAGAAATCACTTCCACCTTGTGATGCTTTCTTCCGGAATTTCAACAGCAATTCCCCCCCCCCCCCCACGTACTTGTGTCAATGAAGATCGCCCAACTTATTTTCCCAATTCGAGAGAAGCACTTCTCACACACATAAGAAGGGAAGATGGGAAGAGGTGCCAAGAAGAAGGCTTAAAGAAAAAAAGAGGAAAATTCAACTCTTATTTTTGGAATGAATGAAATTGAGAGCCTAAGGGGATTTATATAGGTTTTCAAAATGAGAAAATTATAAAGTTTTGTGTTCTTCTTTGAATAAAACATTTTAAATCTCCTTAATTTCATATTTTCTAATTTTTGGAAAAAAATGAGTATTTTTCAATTTTTTTCGGATTTTAGAAATAATTTTTTAAATTAGAAACCTATTTTTTGGTAATTTTCGTTATTTTTTTGTATTTTTTGGTAATTTTTGTATTTTTCCTGTAATTTTTTCGTATTTAATTTTCGGATATGATCTGGGCCATTGGATTGATCTCGGATCAATCAATAGAAATTGGACCTTTGATCATAGCCGTTGGATTTTCCTTGAGGGCATCAACATTTTGCGATTAATCCAAACAACTTCGATCTGGACCGTTAGATAATCATCGAGCGCATCAACGATCGTGATCAATCCAAAACGACTTCGATCTGGACCGTTGGATGATCCTCGAGTGCAGCACTGTTCGCGATTAACCAACGTGGCTTTGATTTCGACCGTCGGATGATCCTCGATCATGGTGTACAGATCTTAGTTCGCAATCAACGAATTTTGTTTTGTTCGCATGAATATCCTCGAGTTTCATACGCGAATCTCTGGCTGTTGGATTTTGATGATCCAGTGTACCCGGGGGTTCGGTTGGGTTTTAATCCTGTTCGTTGGATTTTGCCAAATCGATTGTGGACCGTAGGATGTATTTTAAGTTTTTTTTTTTATTTTTCAATCGAATTTCTTGCTTTCTTTTCGAATTTTTGCCAAATCTCATTCCCAATTGACTTTCTAACCCTTTTTTTTCAAAAATTGCACATATCCTTGTACTTTTGGCTATGATATCCCAGGTTATGCATTATATTCACATATTTTCTTTCAAAAATCCACTAAATTGATTTGTATTCCTCATTTGAGTAAATTATGACTTGTCAAAATTCTCATTCATCAATTTCGTATGATTTTCTAAGTGAAAATTCAAATTTCATATGAACTTTTCGAGATGTTACAATATTTGAATAGTAAATTTTTTTTTACTCGAATTTTGATTATTACACTTTTGGTGTTTTGCAATCACAATTTGCTATTGTAGCCAGATCAGCACACTATTAAAAAAAATGTGTTGCAGACATCATGATTGTTTGCATTATTATGCACAATATGATTACAGATGATGAATATGATGTTGATATATCAATTCCAGTTAACGAAGATGCAAGGGAACCGTTAACTATAAATGTTGCAATGCCTAAGAATGAAGATATTCGTATTTTTGGCTCAACATCAACAGATTAGGGATACGAATGCTCATTTTAAGCTTTGAAATGCATTAGTTGATCATCTATATAAAAAAATATAGTCATTAAGATGATTAGATGTATTTATTTAACAATTAATGTAATATTTTCATGAATTAATTTTATGAGGTTAATTTTTATGTTATATTTTGTACCGTTTTAACTATAATTAATGTTTAATAATTTTTGATAATTAGATGTATATTAAAAAATTTTATGTATTAATAATAAATTTATAATGTAAATTTTATTTGATTTAAAATATAAAAATTATAATTATTTATTATTTATTTATTTATTTATGTACTTACAGATATATTAATTTCTATAAATAATATAACAAAATAATAAAATTTATATGTAAAAATATTAATTTTAAAGAAAATAATATAAATTAAAATTAGAAAAGAATATTCTTAAAATACACTTTTTTAGATGAAGGAATAGTATAATTTATAGAAGGATGGATTAGAGATAAATTAGAGTTTGGAGGAAAGTAGGGTCTCATGGAGGAGTGGTCCCTTCAAATTTGGAGGCATAGGTTGGAGGCTCTAAAAGCGCTACATGGCTTCTGTCCACGAATGCTTACTTGAAATTCCTGTAATTCGTAGAATTACTTTGTTTGGTTACTCGGAACTGTGTAAACATGTTCCATGAAAGCTTGAAGGAATGGCCTTGAAGTTGGAGTAGAAGGAAATTAAGATGTTGGAAACGTTAGGACTGGCAGAATGGATTCTTGAAACAGGTCCACGAACATGGAGACTTCATTAAGGGTTCTTAGCAGGAAGATGGATGAAGTTTACGATGAGATTAAAAGACATTTTCAAGAGTAAAAAAATGAATTTTACTGCCAAGCA
Organism: Tinospora cordifolia; assembly: GCA_030144865.1. Lineage (NCBI taxonomy): Eukaryota > Viridiplantae > Streptophyta > Magnoliopsida > Ranunculales > Menispermaceae > Tinospora > Tinospora cordifolia. The sequence continues at coordinate 3,739 of JAJIYU010006280.1, forward strand.
AAAATCAGTGTGTGGCAGATTAACGTGGAAACCATTGAAGTGGCGCCGAGGATGCACAGTATGCAAAGATAGTGCATAATCTAACTGGTTAACCCTGGACGATCCAAAGAACAATCACCTTCTTGCCCATAAGTTCCACAGTTGCCACCATCGTGAAAGTTTCCCATATGTTTCATATTATTTCCACCATTCTTCGAAGTTTCACATCGGGCAGACTGCTGTGTTATCCAAACTTATCGGCTTAAATCTAATGTAAATCTGCTCACAGGCTCATGATTTTGAAATGAAAAATCCACTCCTAGCTCGATGTGAAGAAAAAAAAAATCTAGCCAAAAACATAGCGAGTGAATCCTCATTTGACCACGTAAAGATTGCATTCTCTAATGGAGGTTTTTTTTTTTTTTAATTTAACTCCTTTACCAACTCATCAAATCTCTACCTGCTTCTATTTAGTCTGAAACCATTCTATATTTCTTCCATCTATTATTCCTAAAAAGACAAAAAAAATTCAGGAAGCCATTTCTTTGTCTCCTCGGGGGAAAAGAGCACATGTAGAAGCTTAATTTGCCATAATACGGCCATAAAACCAGGTTCAAAACTTTGGGAGCAAATTACACTCATGGCTTGTACGTGGACCTTTTTTTCCTCTTTTGCTCATGGGTTTTCAATATCACAATATAGCTAGGTAATTGTATGTATGAGGGCTAGAACATGTATAGTTGGGGCTGTCGATCATGGCGGATGATCTGCTTGTTTTATTACCTCTGGTGATCTTTGTAACTTCTTTAAAGCTATTAATGTAACAGCTTTGAGTTTCAAACAAAAATTACTCAAACAGCTTTGAGTTTCAAATCACTGAACAAACCAACGAACCAATATTGTCACACTAAATCAATTTAAAGTGCAAAATTTTAAAAGAAAACAAAAAGAAAAGAAAAGAAAAGAAAAGAAGCCAAGCAGGAGAACTTACAGGATGTGTTTTACACAATCATAGTGAAGAGTCCTTTTTCTATCAGCTCTCTTCCTTCCCAACAGCAACTTCTTCACAAAACTCACACTTCCTCCACATTTCTTACCATTCACAATAGCCAGCCTCCCTTGAGCAGCGGGTTCAGCCTTGCATTTTGAATTACTTGAACAGAAGACCCTTTCTGAAGACTTGGTTGGGCCAAGTTGGGCATTAGAAATGTTGGACGAGAAGGTATTAGGTTTCAGACAGTTGGTGATACTGTGTATGACTTCTTTTGTCTTTGGAGATTCAAAGTCCTCAAATTTACAGTTATCCTCAGCTCTCATGTGATAGAGAAGCGTAGAGGTGTATCTTCCATTCTTGCTTCTAGGGGCAGCAACCGAAACTGTAGAGGCAACTTTATTAAGAAGGCTTGGTTCCTTTGGTGAAGACAATTCCTTCAATTGCTTGCCCAGATTTAAGAGAGTCTCTTGGCATTCTGCTAGCTTCTGTGAAGCGCTTGTAATATCCCAATCCTACAGTTATAAAAACACAGTAGACAAAAGAAGCACTAATTTTAGGATTTTTATCATTGATTTTTTTTTTTTTTTTTTGCCTTCTAATTACACAAGCAACTGGTAAGATAGCAAAATTATGTTTTTTTTCTTTTTTCCTTTTTTCCGGTGGTTTTATTCCATTTATATGATTGTTGCTTTCTGGGGACATCAAAGATAATTTTTTAACAAAAGAGTATAAAATATTTATTTTGTCAATTCATAAGACTAGTACTTTACCATTTGGAGTTGCCCATTCTTCTGCTTGTAATCCATTATTCCTCTCTTCATCACACTGTAAATGAAACATCTGGGTAATCTAACATGATCCAACAGGAAAAATCTCCTGAATATCAAAGAACAAGGAACTCACGCTTTACCTGTCCAAACGAAGGTGCAGCTGAAAGCATGTTGCTTCTAATTCTTTACAGCATTGAATCTTTCTCTCCAGTTGCATTTCATATGAGGAAAGCTTCTGGTGCACCTGCTTCAATTCAAGTCTCATAACTGTGAGCTGGGACTCCTTCTCTTCATTAAGCAACCTGTAATTTTTCATTTGATCTTCAATCAAGCACTTTGATTTTTCTGATTCTTTTAATTGAATCTGTAAACAATTGATATTTTCTTCTAATTCATGAAGTTGCATCATTAATTCTTCTATCTTCCTTGTTGCCAAGTGGAGCTTTTCTTCCAAATCTTTCTGTACAGAATCCATATTTCTTATTTTTTCTTTTAATCTCCTATTTTCTTCTTGAGGACTCAAATGAATTTCCTTCATGTCGAAGAAATTATTCCATCCATTTGAAGCAGCAGATGATTGCAACTGCAATGTCATCTTCTCACATGGCTCTGCATTCTCAGCCTCTGAACATATGCAGTTCATCGGATCTTCAATTTCACTATCACTTTGTGAACCATCCCAATTAAATTGGCTCTTGATTGTGTCCCTCATGCTTGAAACATCTTTAATGGAAAAACAGTGATTTACAATCCAATCCAAAGCTGAAGTCAGTTCAGGAATTAACTTTTCAAGATTAGCACTTCCATTCAACACATCAGTACATGAATTTACAAACTGCCTACAAATAGAACCAAGTTCAGAGCTTTTCCATTGGAAAACATGTACTGAAAAACCTGATGATGATGCTGAATTGTTGTATGTCGAAGAGCATCCACTATTTTCAGACAAAACTTGCATATCACAAGTTAATGATGGCAAATAGACCCCTTCAACAAGCTCAATGAGTTTACATATTGATTTATTTAAAATTGGTTGAAGCTGTTGACTTCTTATCTCCTTGGATGACAGGTTCTTATCAGATGCAGAAAATGTATTCACATTTGGTGGCACTTTGGGAGGTCTCAAACAGTTATGACAGTTATGCAGGGAATTGGAGTGTCCTAAACAGGATGCTTTTTTCCTTGCATCAGTAATTTCACTAAGGCATGGATCACATATGTCTGTGAAAGCAGTTCTAACCTCCTCGAGAATTTCATCTGGGCTTTTCTGTGTGGTACTTTTCTGCTCCAAGAGCAATCTTAAAATATCTTGAAGCCAGCTAGGATAATTGTTAACTGCGATATCTTTTGATTGGGCTGCCTCCAGAGGAACCAGTTCATTGCCAGTTCCTTTTAATGAACTAACCTGTAGTTCAGTTTCCAAGGTTTCTAAAAAGGTATTGCTTTCATTTGAAGATGAATGAGAGATCTCAAATGATTTGTTCATGGAGAAGTTTGAAGACTTCGCTAATTTTTCCATCTCAACAAAATCATCCATCAGACTTATGTCTGAAACTCCAACAGTTTTGCACAACTGTGATTCTTCTTGTTTACCATTGACAAAGGATCTTAGTTCCAACAATAGAGCGGAGGCCCATGACTCAGAGCAACCAAACTCATTTACATGGCTACCTTCACGTAATGCATTGTGAGAGAGTTCATGCAATGGAGGAATGTGCATAAGCTCCATCACTGTTGGTGAATCTTGAACCTTTGTCCCTGCCTGTGTACTAGAAATCTCATGAGATCCTAACTTCTTCACCATCAATTTTGCCATTGAACAGCTTGTTTGGTCCAATTCCCTACTCAATACTTCAATTTCAATCTTCATTTTCCCTGAAGCAGCTACACTTGGCAATTGTTCTTGAATCATAAGAAGCAATTTCTTATATTCTTTTTCTAACTTCATATTCTTCTTAATGACCTCCAAATGTTGTTTATGTGACGTCTCAGCTGATTGGCAGCTAATTTCAATCACTTTGTTCCGAATCTCAAGCTCTTTTCTGAGTAAGGAAACATCATATCTCAATGCAGTGTTATCCTTCTCCATTAAATCCAGCTTAGATATTAATTTATTCAAATCTTCTTCCTCCCAAAGTTTGCATTCACTTGAGTCTAGGATCATTTTCTCATCCTCATGAGATTTACCATGATGAATATTTTCATTGCCCAATTTAGCAGGCATCATATCTGTGTCTTTTAACTTGACCACTAAAAAGTTATGTTCTATTTTAAGGTTTGATGATGTCTCCATAACAGTCCCATGATTTCTTTCCTCCTGCTCCTCCCTAGAGAAATACAATTGGTGCATACACTCTTTCAAAGCTGCATCTAGGTTCTCTATTCTTTCTTCAGCAGCAACTCTCTTACGCAAATTTTCACTTAATTCTTGCTTAAGAAAGGCTATTTCTGCCTCTGCCTTCTCCCATCCTATACAAATCAGTCATCAATTAGACTTGGTGAAATACAAATTGACCATTGAGAACACAGAACCAGAAGAATCAGTAGAAAGAAATAGTATTAACAACCTGCAAGGGCTTCTTCTGTTGCTTTGGCATGCCTCATCAAAATATCATCTCTGAATTTGCACTCAGAATTGCTAGATCTTCCAACGTCGGCCATTTTATACATTGTATGTGCCTGATCCTAACAAAACTAGTGTTAATGATGTCTGATGTTGGATAAGATTGAAATACTATGAAGTTCTGAACAATACAAAATATAAGATATCCAAAATATTCTCTGGCCCTTGCTTGGTATCTAAAACAATCAGCTGATCATGATCCAAATGTTAATAGAAACAGCAGTTGTCAGAATTCTATTAGATCATAATCCTGCTTGCTAGATTAAAGAACTAAACCCATCCATCCCCTGTTGGTTTGCGCTCAAATACATCTAGTAGGTGGCAAGAGAGATGTCACGCTTAGAACATAGTTCATCCACCAAAATAAGTAATATTAAGCATTGTTACAGGCCTCTTGTAATTATAATGATAGCTTGCGAAGGAGATCAAGTAATATTGTTTGCTCACTTGAAACAAAAATAGTAAAAAATATTCTTTTGAAAAATGTTAAAGGAACATCCATGATTGACATAGGTAGAATCATTTCCACTACATGCACCATTAGATTGCTTTGATTCACGCACCACCACATAATTTGGAGCAATCTAATGCCGTAATGCATGTTATGTCAATATAGCACTACTCATATTTAGTCATCTCCTCATCATAGCATCTATTAATCCCTATTTCTGTTCATGTCAATAGTCCTAGATACCTATTGCTCCGGACTAGAAAACAAGAATCCTCAAGCTTAAGCTTCTATACAAATCACACATGCTGGGACAGAAAAACTAGAGTCTTGTAACAATGCTTGACAACAATATGGATCATTCGGAAGCCTCAATTCCAATACTAAACTACCAGAGAGGCTTCGACATCCTTAGACACAAACAACCGTACAAGTAAAACCTTTTCAAGCCGAAAGCTCGTCATTAATGGACGCAAGGAATAGAACAGAAAAAATAAATAAAAAAAAAAAACCAAAAAAGTAATAACCACAAACTGAAGCTTCGGGACCGAGCTACAACCCTATTTATAGAAAACCACACAAAAATTAGCGACATTATGAGAAGAAAGTAAAAACAAATAAACAAAGATCGATTCAACATTTCTACAGAGAAATTTTGAAACTAGAGAGTGAGAGTGCAAGTTACGAACATTCAAAACGAAAGATTCAAATTGCAGAAAACATAAAAGAATTAATGCGCCACGAAAAATCACAGATTTTCAAGCTCAGAGCACGAACTGCGAAATGGGAAACCAATGCCGCGGGGAGCTATTTCTTACCTCCTGAGTTATTTTCCCTGCAATAATCACTCGGTGGTGTTCATGAAGATACGGAGCTGACCTGAGCTAAAACTAAAGTGCGACGCGATGTCATGTGGGCCCAAGCCGGTTATTTCAGCGTGGATCAATTGCAGTTGTCGTTGTCCAGTTCGGATCCTCCGCTCTCGAGCCTACGGACCCTGTATCTGCTTTCCTTTGTCTTGAAGCCATCTGCCTCTCTGAATTGCCCCACAACAGCAAAATATTAACCATACGCAGAACCAGCAAAGGCAAAATCGTTTCTTTTTTGAAAATAACGTGGAAAGAAACTGAAAATCATAATTGACAAGTAGGAAATTTTTTACGTATTTATGTCACGGTCCCCATTACCGTAAATTTCCGAGACTGCATTATTTAAGTAGTTAAATTTTTTTTAAATTATTGTCCATCCATTCCTCTTGCCTTGTAATCTTTTTTTTTTCTTTGAGGAGAAGAAAAAGAATAAAAAAAGTAATGAAAATTTGGAAAATGATAATTAGCTCTATTTATAAAATTAATGGAGTTTATTTAATACTTTTTTAAACAATTAAATACAATTTAGAAGTAACGAGAGGTTATATCGTATTAGTTGATGATTCCTTAAAGAGTCAATGTGTTTTTTTTTAGATATTCCTTAAATTTTATATATGTGTATGTTTAATACTCACATAAAATTAAATATTATTTTAATAGCATTGGTGCAGGATTTGCTGAATACCAAAAGAACTATTAGGTGGTGGAAAGTTAATGATTTAAAAAATAGAAAACAAAAAAAGAGAAACTATAAACTTTTAATAAGAACAAAAACATGGTATTGTTAAATACATTTTGATGCCTACGCAACAATAACTTGGTAGACTAGGGGCATCCACAATGATTAGATTGTTTTAGAGTTTGATGTTCATGTTACATCATCATCAACTCATTAAACAGTTATTTATTGTTTATCTCTCACAATGGTTTATGTTTATTAAATTGTACTGTATGAAACTAACAATTACATCAACTCATTATTCACCCTATTTATAATATTTTATTTATAAAATACATATTTCTTTTTATAATACATATTATTCACATTTAGAATTATTAATTTAAAATATCATATTTTAAAACTATTTATTTTTAAATATCACTTTTTTATTAAAAATTAATAAAAAATTATATTATTTTTAAAATTAATTAAAATATCACTTTTATTTTTAAAGAAATATTATTTCTTTAATATATATATATATATATAGACATATTATTTAAAATTAAAATTAAAATTTATTTTAATAAATAAAAATAATTTTTTTTTTGGATATACACACATATTTTATTTATATGAATTATTGCTAAGAAAATTTAGATATCACATGTAAAAAAAAATTACATAAAATTTAATAATTAATGACATTTGCATTATATTACGATGACTAACTACTATGACATTTAAACATACTAATTTTCATCTTTATTATCACCAAATTGCGCCAAATATGTTCTGCTAGGTTTGAGCTAATATGACGATGTACTACCCCATCACACAGTTTTGTTTTTCTTTAAAGTTATTGTTCAAAATTTGTGTCACTTTCGTGATTAACATCTATTGGTGCTTCCCCTTCATCATCATTTGAATTTGTGATTTTATCTTCTTCATCCTCAATAATCATATTATGCAATATTATGCACACGTACATTATATCCTTTAATTTGACCCTGCTCAAAAATTGGGTAGGGCTTTGTATAATGGCCCAACGTGATTGAAGCACACCAAAAGCTCGCTCAACATCCTTTTCTTGCAACCTATTGCATTTGCTTAAACTTGATCCTTTTTAAAATCTTCAGGATATGAAAAACTTTTAACAAATCTTGCCCACTTTGGATACATACCATCAGCAAGACAATACCCTTTTGTGTAATTGATAGTGAATTGTATGTCTAGAGTGTATTTATACAAGACATCATTAAACAAAGGACTTTGATTGAGAGCATTTATATCATTGTTAGACCATACAACTCCGAAGAATGTATGTCATATCCACAAGTCTGCAAAAGCCACTACTTCTAGCATGATTGTCGAAATTCCTTGATCACATCAAGTAAATTGACCTTTCCAAATAACTAAGCAATTTCTCCAATATAAGTGCATGCAATCTATGCTTCCAAGCATGCGTAGAAATTCATGACATTCTTAATGCAATTGGAGTAAACGTTGAAAGTCTTCATTATTTGGTCTTCTAAGATATCTATGTCTGAAAATATTGATCACACTTTGACAAAACTTTAATAAACATTTAATTGCAATGGTTTCACCAATCCTTAAGTACTCATCAAAATTATCGGTTGGTGCCCCATAAGCTAATTGTCATATAGCAACAATGCATTTCTGAAGTGGGAAAATGCCTTGTATACTAGTTGCATCATACCTTATTTGGAAATATTATGAGTTATGTTGAAGAGTATCTATAATGTTCAAGAACAATGCCTTGTTCATTTGAAATCTTCATTGAAATATAGTAGCAGAATAAGCTGGTTCATTAGCAAAATGATCTTGCATAAGTCGTTCATGCTCTCTACTTCACGATCTTGATTAAAATGTATTTGTTGTCTTAGATGGCTACTAGATGCTTCATTTTCAAGTTGTCCTTGTCAATCCAATAGAAAGAAACACATTTGCTCTTCAATATTGTCTAAATACTCATTCATTAAAAATTGCTTGGTTGTTTCTTGTTGAGTGTGATCCCTTTGTGTATGTAACGCTTATTGCATCAACTTAATCGATACTGAAGTATGACTATAATATTCACAAAATTTACAAGAATCTTCTAACAGCTAGTTTATAATGTCAAGTTTTAACGGCTAATTTCTAATGGCTAATGATAGATGTTTTGAACATTAAAATATTTAGGGGATAAAAGTTTTGCATGTTTTGTATTTGTGGTAAAAAAATAGATAAGAAAATTGATCAATCATATAATAAAACACAATAAATATTTTTAGAATATTATTTTTATTTAAAAAATTAATTACAAATTTATTTGTTTTTAAAGAAATAATAAATTTATTTATTTATTTATTCTAAAATAATAATTATTTATTTATTTAATATATATATATATTAAAAATAAAATTTATTTATTGAAATTAATTAATTAAACTAAAAACAATTAAATAAATTTATTTAAATAAATAAATTTATATATACATATAAATTTAGCCATTGCACCACACAATTGCTATATATATATACATATATGGCACCACAACGAGCGTCAAAACATATAAAAAAAAATATTTTTTTAGCACATTGAGTGTTTGGGGCTGCCTAAACGCTCAATGCAGTTAAATAACCTGTGAGACCATGTGGGTGCTCAGTGAATGTCATCGATGCCCATTGAGCACCCACAGTGGAAGCCATAATCTCGTACACACACAAATATATACATATACATACATACATACATATATATATATATATATTAAAATAACTATTATAATCACATTGTGAATGCGATTATAAACAAATAATTTAGCACTTTTTTATATAGTACTTCATTTTTGCTATTCAATAACAGAATAATCTTCTTTAATTTTTAATTATTAGAGTAGGAATGGTAGTAAAGTAATAAATAAATATTTTAAATATATCAAAATTCAAAATTATTTTTTTTGTTTTTTATTTATGCAATTAGAATCTTGGATATGATAATTTTCTATTATTTTTCGTTATACTAAAATTAATTTATCTAAAAAAGAAAGTTTTATAAAAACTGTTAACTTGAAAGCTACAACCTACTAATATGTCCATTTTCTGGTGGTGGTTATTGCGACGTTGGATTTCTGTTGATAGGAAATTCTAACCGCTGGCTTTAACAAATAATTAAGACCATACCCCTAGTAATTAGGTCAGATTCGCGTGGTCTTAGTCAGATTTGGGGAGCCACTCGTATCTTAGATTTTATATCCCCATCTTGCAGACCATTTATCGTTGAAGTACGACAGTCCAGGATCCGATGATCTACTTTTGTAATAACCAATGTTCTACTATTTTTTTCAGACGCCAGCTAGTACTATCTTTACATTTTATGAATGCGCATTGCACATCTTTTGGAACTATTTATTTGAGAACCTTGCTACCAACGTTACAAAATGTATATAATATTAAATTAATTGTGACAGCTGTACTTTTTGACATTAACAACTTAGATAATGGAAAACAAATAAGTAAATACATTAAAATTTAATTAAAATGAAATTTACTTTGGTATGGAGGACTCAACTTCCATAGTTACAAGGATGATTTATTGTTTCTTGTCTACAATGTTCGTCACTTCTCAATATCTGTTAATATGCACAACATTTTCCTTTTCTCAGTGATACATGTCCACGTATAAATCTTTGATTTTCTTGATGAATGCATCTAACAAAATGATTTTAAGACTAAATGTTTTACTCCTAAGTACATGGTATTGTGTAAATAACGGGTTTGTGTTTTTACTTTTTCTGTTTAGAATATGTATGGTGACTTTAAGGGCTATTTAAAACAAAGGACTGGACTCAAAATGATTAATTTTAGAGGAAATTACAGAAAATGTTAGATTTTTAATCTTAATTACATAAAATATACCACTTTTTACTTTATTACACCAATACCATATATTATTAAATAATATCACAAATACCAAATTTCAACACTTGCACACTTGCTGCTCTAACCCTTGACGAAGAACATCTTCTTCCTATTTCTGATTCTGCTTCTTCTTCTTCGATTGTGAAATTTATTTTTGTTTGAAGCTTCTGTGAATGCGATCAAACAGATCGGATCGAAGATGGTCTTCTTCTTCGTCGAAGGATTAGAGCAAATAGAATAAATCAAATCATATCAAATCAAATTGGAGGGTTAGAGCAGATAGAACAAATCAGATTGGATCGAAGATGTTCTTCTTCTTCGTTTGTTCGATCATATAGAGCAGACCGATTGATCAGATTAGTCTTCACAACCCTCATTGTTCCTAGTAGAAGCAGAACCAGAGAAGGTGGATTCCAATCGGATAACAGTCAATCCTCTTCATCGTCTTCATCCCTGTCAGTTCCTTTATTCCCACTTGATAGTGTCTTAGTGCTACGATTTTCAAAGATCAATTTCTCCATCAGGAAGATTTTGCTCATCATCAGCTGCAACTTCGCCTTCTTCGGCTTTTGCCACTTCAAGTGCGAGTTTTTCATCCCAGTCGTTTCCTTTCCTCCACAGATCATTATCTCCCACTCCCCTTAACTATTCTGGAGTGATTGCTTCATCTCTGTTGATTCAATTTTTGATTGATCGATCAAAATCTCCGAGTAGGTCGATTGCAGTTTCTTTTAGGGATCAACTGGCGAAGAAGCAGAACAATACGTTGCCTAGTGCTCTGGTGACTCAAAAGAGAACTTGTATGTGCTCTCCGAGATTTTAACACGTGAGAACCATTTGAGAAAGTGTAGTTGCTGCCAAAGATCGCTTGAACCCAAACTATCGTCATAAACCCCGACGTTGGTGACAATGTTTGTGCCACCATTGTGACCAGCAAATTTTGGTGTCTGTGGGGTGACGGTGTCTGTGCCAACCACAAAATTTTTGTTGTATACAAGAGTTATACTAGTGTTATTCCAGTTTATTATAACGTTATATGTTAAATGTTATACTAGTGTTATACCAATGTTATACTAGTGTAATATGTTAAATTTTAAATGTTATACTAGTGTTATAAGTTAAATGTTATACCAATATTATACCAACAGTATATCAAAGTTATACTAATATATACATTCAGTATACTTAATTTTTTTATAGTATACCAATAATATATGGGCATTATACTATTTATTGTAGAAGAGTGTACAATTTATTATATACTAACAATATACTAATGTTATACCAACAATATACATTCAGTATAACTAGTTTTAGTTTTCATAAAAATTCTGTTAAAAAATGAATTATGGTATTTTTGATATTAAGTTTTTGGTATATGTATAAAAATGAGAATAGTGGTACTTATGTAAATATTTCTATTTTCTTGTATAGAAATGTGTTTTTCCCTTAATTTTACTCATAATATTTAGTGGTGGATAGAATATGATTAAATTGAAATGGGCCCACCACTTTGTCTCATTCTCACCATTAGACAAACTTGACCAATTGGCATGATTTATATATTTTATGCGCGACACTTTTTTTCTTTTCTTTTTTTCCCTTTTTTGATTTTTTTCGTTACTCGTCTTCATCTCTTCTTCTTCTCATTGTATCTCCTCCTTCTTCTTGTAACAAGACTTCTTGTATTTCTTCATCTCCCTGCTCTTCTTCTTTTGCTCCCTTAAAACCAAGATTGGGTTTTGCAAACTTTTTTTTGTAAAACTAGGTTTTAATTATTTTTAAAATTTTAAAATTTAATTAAAAATGATCTATTTCTTATATTCCTAATTACCTCAAAACACAGGATTACATTATTTTTTAGTTCTACCTCTTCTAATCCAATTATACCTATCCTAAGTCTATTTAGTTCACATAGTAGGATTAGATTATTTTGTAGGATTGAGTTACAAAATTGGATGAAATTTGCATGTGTTTGGCAGTATGATTGGGATTAAAATAAAAAATTGATTAACTTTTTATTTAAATAAAAAATACATTAAAATTTAAAAATAAGTGCAACACCATTGTGTTTGTAATGTGATCATGGTTTTAAAAAAAGATAATGAAAATAAGACGATGCAAGGAAGATGAAGATGAGGAAGAAGGAGGAAGAGGAGAAGGATGATGAGGTGATGGAGTTGGGCAAAGTATGGATGTAATATCCTAAAATTTTTAGCCTTAATTAATCATACATTTAATAATAATCCTAGTCAATGAGGATTGATATTGTAAGAATTTTTCAACTTAGCTGGAGTGATATGAAATACCAAGAACATTCAAAAATTATTTTAAGGTTTAAAATTAGTTAGTTGACGAGCTTCATATCAAAATGCTCAGGATGTCAGAAATAAACAAAACAAATGGTGATTAACATGCTAATTAAAGCGAAACACCTAGAAGAAAAATGTTCTTTGATTACTTTCATAGTTAAAGGTACTATTACAATAACCAAAATTACTTGAACACAACTGGAATTGCATAGATTCAGCTGCTTTATTGGAGATTTTTGACACTTGGACTTTCATCAACCCAAGGGCCCTTTGAGTGCCATGTAGATGGCTAGTAATTGTCCACACTTGGCTTTTATTGGCCATGAAAGATTAGACTTGGATCATACCCATTGAGGAAGTTAGAGAATTAGGAAGATTGTGGTTTGGTTTCCAAATTGGTGAAATGAGTATAGTTGCTCCAACTGTGGTAGTTGATACTCTTCCCTATGAAGTAGCATGACCTAATTGCATTCTTTGGCCTCTTCTCCAGTGGTTAGAACACTTTTTAAGCCCTACAACTCAGCTTACTAGCCTTCCCCTTGTCATACAACACCTAGGTTTGAAAAGGAGAATGAGAGAACGAAAACTTCCATTCTCAAATGGTACAAAGATTAGGTAAGAGCTTGAGGAACAAGAAAGAACTGTTGTTTTGGTTGGAAAGGCTTGAGAAATCAGCACATAAAAGCTTTGTAAGAATTTCTCAACTCCTCTTCACCCAGTTTTGCACATTTGTTGGAATGAGACCAAACCATGAACTCAATGTTTAGGATATAACCCTTGTTGTCCACACATCTTGGGAGGCTTTTCATAGAAATTATAGACCACACCTTGTTTAACCCTAAGCCCTATTAGATTGTGGCATTTTTTTATGACCACATCATTTCAAGAATGATGTAAATTTGTGACCTATAGACCCAAAACCAAGCTCATGAAGTTGGGTGGTCATATATCCAAATTTGGATCTTAGAGACTAAGTGACTAGCCTACTTTGGGCTCAATTTTTTTTTTAATGGTGATTTGTGTGTTGGACCTTGATTGTCATAATTGTAAAATGTACCCAGTGTCTTCTTTAAAATACCATAAGAAGGATGGAAAATGGTGGACCGAGTTGTAAGAATTGAGCACCCAAAGTTGGGATTTTGTAGTGCATGTGCTATTATTGTTAGACCTTGACCATTGAATAAAAACTTTGTGTAAAGCTAAATAAATATAATATTAACAAGATGCAGTAGAGTATCACCATAATTTCAGTGATATTTCACATGTTTTCTATTGTCGGAGAGATAACCTTATTGGATTGTATTACAAATTGATTACAATATAGATTCACAATACAAATGCTTTAATCGCTCCAATTAGAGAATAATTTGTTCACTGATATTTCTCTTACATTGTTTTTTTCATCATTATCAAATGAATGATAGAAGTCTTTAAATATTAGACTAATGGTTACAATCAAAACCAAAAGCCACGTGCTTTTCGATTTTAAAAAAATCACATACAGTTTTGTTATAAATCATTTTTAATATCAGTCTCATGTAACGGTTTCTAACTATAATACCCTAAATCCTCTATACTCAATTAAATGAAATTTCTCATTTATTTAGTGAAATTTGGGTGCAAAATGAAATCGAGCTCATTTCAGAGCTAAATTTGGCAGGTTCTAAAATTCTCATTTAGTGCCCATTAGGGACCCTAAACAACTTGAAATGAAGTAAGCTGACATGAACCAACTAATGAGACAACATATCCAAAAATTAGAACAATTGGTTGAGGTTAAGGTTTTCATTTGCCAAACGCCCTTTAGGGGGTCTAAATTAGAAAGAATTGTCATTTAGGGTACTTCGGGGGATCGAAATGACCCGAAACGAAACAGAATGACATGAACTAACAAAATAAATGAAATATCCAAAAATTAGAACAATTGGCCAAGATTTGAATTTTTATTTGCCTATGACCTCAGTGGGTCTTAAATAAGGAAAGTTTTTGAAGAAAAATCACCTTGGGCCAACCCATACCTTAAAATGTGCATTAGGTTCATGTGATTCCAAAACTATAGGTTATAAATTATATTTTCATGTAAATAAGGAGATATTAATTTTTATTTGATTTTTGTTAACCCATGAAGTCATGGCTACCCTAACATGTGCAAGTCACATGGGTGGAACACCATGATCATGTGCACCCTACCCTACCCTAAGCTCCATGGGACGTGTCCATTATTTGAAACCATAAAGAATGATCCCATATGCCATGTAAATGATCAAGTATGCCCATATCTATAGAAACCATGAAGAATGATTCCATGTGCCAAGATAAATGATCATGTATACTAAGGTTACATATAAAATGTCTCATAAGTGTGTGTGGGCACACATGTGATAAACCCAAGATAGAAGTTTAATGAGAGTGGCTAAATTAAAGAGATATAAAAAGATTCCTTCACCTAAAAAAAATCAGAAAATAGAAACTTGTCTCATGCTCATATGTGGAGCCAAAAAGGGAGAAAATCCAAGGAAAATAAGAAACATTCTAAACCTTTGTTTTTGTGTGCTCATATTAGAAACTTATTTGATTTTATGAATTACAACATGTTAGAATGTTTTCCTACTAATAGAGGACGTCCAAGAGAGATTAAAATATATTCTAAACCTTTAATTGTGTTCACACACATAAAAGAAACAAATAAGGTTCAAAGATTTTGTTCACACTTGGATTGGAAACCTTAGTAGTCCCACTTGCCAACATAAGCAAACTTGCCTTTCTCACCCAAACCATCCCCTTATGGGTTTGCAAACATGCACAAACGTGGTGAGCTGCCCTAGATGCCCCCTTGTGCTCATGAACACCTATAAATACCCCCTCTTACTCACATTCATCTCATCCTAAAGCAAAGAGGTGACACGTCCCTCTTTCTTTGTTCTTGTCCTCTTCTTGGCACCTCTTCTCACTCTCTTTCTTTCTTATGTGAGAAGTTCTTATTTTAGTATTTTAGAGAGTTGTTGAAGTATTTTTGTTGGTGATTAGAAGTTCTTGAAGTTCTAAAATTGGTGGATAAGGGAAACCTCTACTCGATTCTATAAAAAACTCGAATTAAGGTGGAGGGGATTTCTTGAACTTTTACTTTGCTTTTTTTCAAATTAGCATGTTCATGCATGTTTGAATTCTGGTTTTCAGCATGTTTTATTTTAGTTTTAGCATGTTTAATCATATTTTAATTTTAGTTCAACATGTTTTTATGTTTTAATCACTCATAAGACCATGTCATACTTAGAATTCATGTTTAGGATTTAATTCAATATATCAAGCATGTTATGTAATGTTTACATGCTTTCTTGGTTGTTTCAAATTTTGATGTTTATATTTTGAATTTCTTTTATGATTATGTGATTCTTAAATATAAGAAATTGACAATAAGAACCACGTACTGTCATAGTGACCCGTATGGGTGCTATGAATGTTCTTAACACATGCTTGGAGTGTGTGGTTGCGGGGTGCAACTAAGGGATACTTGGTATGTGGCATCCAAAGGAAACTGACAAAGAAATGTCTTTCCACCTAAAGAGGGGTATCTAAATTAGGAACATCAAGGAGTAGAACCCCTTTCAGTCTTAATGTCAACTACAACCAAAAAGTTACTTGAATCACTTAATGCATGAAAGTGTTTGAATTTGGATGTGCTGTTGATTTGAAATAGTAACTTAGTTGTTTAATGAACGATCCACTAGGCTATGTGCTCACCCCTTCCTTTTATTTTTTAGAAAATTGACTTGAATCATGAAGGCCATGGATATTAGATTATTTCTATGTTTTGAAAGTTATATTTTACGGGCATGTTGCCCAAATTTTGAATTTAAGACTTCCACTGAATTTTATTTAAGTTTTGAAAGTTATGTACTCAAGTTTTAATTTTAGAATGTAACTTTCTGTATTTTATTTGAATAAATAAAGAGTTTGAAGTATTCCTTTATCTAATTGTATAGCCTTATTGAATTACAATTTAATACATTGTGATGTATTCATGAATGTTTTTAATAAGTGTTTAAATAAAGGAATTGAGATGCAAGTTGTGTACTTGTAAATGTAACATTGGACCCAACCCACCTTGTGGTTGAGCTTAAATTTGTTTCTAGGGGGTTGGGGTGTTACAAAGGTGGTATCAGAGCCTAGTTTTTAGGTGCCTTGGGCCAGAATTAGAAAGTCAATCAATGGTTGTTTGACTAGAATTAGAAACTCAAATTAGGGTTTCACTTTGAATTGAATTGAATCTTGAATGCCTTGGGCTGGAATTAGAAAGTCGATCAGTGGTTGTTTGATTAGAATTATAAACTCAAATTAGGGTTTCACTTAGAATTGAATTGAATCTTGAATGCCCTACCTTCTATTTTTGAAATTGAAAAATGTTTTAGAAAGTGTTTCAAAAAGGAAGTATATGTTTTTGAAATATTTTGTTTGGATACAAAGACTACAAGTTGAGCTAATAGTGGGTAAGTCTTGTCCCCAGTAAAGCTAAACATTGAAATGAAGGTGGGTTATCCCGCCCTAGAAAGTGTTGTTGCTAAGCAGACTTCGGTCTCGCCGCCTGATTTGGAGGTTGTCCCACCAGCTTTGTAACACCCCAACCCCCACGTTCTTTAATTTGAGAGTTGGACATAACCACCATTCCTTTGACGGTGGACTTAACCAATTGGCAGGTCGGGCCGGTGTTACTTTACAAGTGACACACACTTGACTTTCTATTTTTCAATACCACATGCCTTAGAATAAATTCAATAGTGCAATTTCACATTTAATAAAATCAAGGCATTTAAAGGTAAAGAAAAATTCAAC
>JAJIYU010006281.1:0-20911 GCA_030144865.1 Tinospora cordifolia
ATAATGCTTTATTTATTTTTAATAAATACATGTACACTACATTTTTATTTAATTATATAAATTTTTCTATGTACATATTCCTATAATATGTAGTATTAACATTTATTGTACTAACACACACCTTATTCATACCCATATTAACCTATATGTATATTATTTCTATTTATTTCTTAAGCAACTTTTTAAATTTTATAATTAATTCTACTAAATTATAATTTTCATTAAATTATCAAATTAAGGTCTTATTTGCCTAATTCTTTATTATATCTCCAATATATTTTATTTTTCATGTGCCAACCTACAATTTACACCCAAAATTTTTTAAAATCTTTGAAATTAATTCCCTTAACTTATTTTATTTATTTTAAAATATTTGACAAAATTCTGGGGTATTACAATTCACGACCATAAACAGTTAGAATTGGTAAAGGGGCGCAACCCCTTTGCACCAGCTTATTTTTCGTTTGTCTAGTTGTGCATCTTCTTCTTTTTCTTCTTCGTTCGAGGTTCATGTTGCTGGTTTGTGCTAGTTCGTTCTCCTATTACAAGACACAGAAATCATTCCTTTCTGCCGCTTCCTCTATTTCGTGATTTCTCTGGTTCGACTGTTGCTTTATCTGCACTGGTTATGTTGTTTGCCATTGGTTTCTTCTTCATTGCTATTCGCCACCGTTGTTCGCCATTGCCTGCATCTATTGTTCCTTTGGTTTTCTTCTGTTGCTAAACAACAAAATCATTTCTGCTGGTTTGAAATTGCTCTTTTTAGTTGTTGTCACTTCCCGAATTGCTATTCGCATTGTTCACCTTCTTGCTAGTTCCACCCATCTTGTTGTCCATCTTTGCGATCTTGGTGGTTCCTCTCTGCACTATTCATGATTCTGCATTGTTCATCGTGTTCTACGAACCAACAAGATCCCCAAACAAAGCGTGTTCTGCACTGTCACTTGTTGCTCTTCACGCTGCATCTTCTTGCATTTTTTGCTCACCACTGCTTTGTATTCTGGGAGTGTTGTTCGTTCAAACAAGCAGCAATGTATGCCCTAGCCGCTCGCCATTGTTGTTCATCTCCTATTGTGTCATTGTTTTTCGCCCTTGGATTCTCTCCTTTGCTTGTTTGTTTCCCTGCTATTGTTTGATTGTTGTTCGTCTATTTCATTGTTGCCTATTCGATCATTTCTTGTTGTCTTTGCTCGTCGGGCTCACCTAGTTAGTTGCCTTTCTAATTGTGCTTCATGTTCACCATTGTTCACTTGCCATCACTAAACAACCATGAACCTTGATTCTCTGTTTTGGTAATTTGGATTTGATTCATTGTTCACTAGAGTTTGAATTTTACTATCTATTGTTGTGGTGGGTGAATGAGATGACTCTCTCCAATCTATTAGTGTTCGATTGGATGGACAGAATTATTCCTATTGGATTTACGTCATGAAGAATTTTTTGAAAGGTAAAAAAGTTATGGAGTTATGTCACTGGCTCTTACACTAAGCCTACGAATCAGACCAATGAAAAATACACAAAGTTATTGGATATTTGAGATGATAACAATTCTAAAATCATTACTTAGATTAATAAGTTTGTTGAGCAAACAATTGGCACCCAGTTAGCAAAATTTGAAACTGCTCAAGATGTATGGGACTACTTGGCAAGGTTCTATACCCAGTCTAACTTTGCTAAACAATATCAATTGGAAGTTGATATTCGTGTAGTTCGCCAAGGGAATATGATTATACAAGAGTTTTATAACACCATGTCAAATCTTTGGGATCAACTAACTCTTACCAATCTAGTGAATTTCAAGCCTTTGCTTGTACATTTCTTGTAGAGAAGAACAACATCTTGTTTAATTTTTAATGACTCTTCGAGATGATTTTGAAGGTCTTTGTGGTACCATATTGCATCGTAGTCCTATCCCCTCAGTCGAATCCGTGGTTAATAAATTTTTAGCTGAGTTGATTAGATTGAAGTCTCAAGCAGGTAAATGACTTCTTCTTGTACTCGACTCTTCTGTTTTGACAGTTCCACGTCGATCCTTCAATTCTTCCCAAAACAAATGACATGCTAAGGTTGGCATTGATGAGTGTGGTTTTTGTAAGCAAAATGGTCACTGAAAATCTCAGTGTTCTCAACTATTACGCAAATCTTCTACTCAGCAACAACAACGTGGCTCGCAGTCCTCACGCGCTAGCACCACTAGATCTGGTTCATCCTCATCTCCTATTCCCAATTTAGCTGCACTTGTTGAACAATTTCAGAAGTTCCTTGCAGTTCAGCCTTATGCCATGTCAACATCCTCCTCTTTAGGTTTTTTCTCCTCTGAGCCTTCAGGTATGTTATTGTCTACTTGGGTCTTTGATTCTGGTGCCTCTCATCACATGTCATGTAATCCTTACTTCATTCATTTCCTTTTCCTCTTCACCCAATTTATTTGTTATGACTGCTGATGGTATACCTATGTCATCAACTGGTATTGGTCATGTTGTTACACCTCATCTACCTCTTTCTAATGTCTATTGCATTCCTAATCTCAAGTTGAATCTTATTTCTATTGGTCAATTATGTGCTTTTGGCTATTCTGTTCACTTTTCACTTTTTTGGTCTCTATTCATAATCTCTCTCAGCCCCTTTCATATAAGGAGGCAGCATTTGATTCTTTATGGCAACAGGCTGTAACTGAGGAACTCACTGCGCTTGACAAGACAACAACTTGGGATTTCGTACCACTTCCACCTGGTAAAACCCTAGTTGGTTCTTGTTGGGTTTATAAGATCAAGAAAAAGTTTGATGGTTCCATTGACCGTTACAAAACAAGGGTAGTTACTAAGGGTTTCACTCAACAATATGGGATGGCCGATGAAGAAACTTTTGCTCCAGTTGCCAAAATGACTACTGTACGTACTCTTCTTGCCTTTTTACATGGGGATCTCAAAGAAGAAGTTTATATGACTTCCCCTTTAAGTGTTGCTTACGACCCTGGACATTTGTAACAACTCGGGCCCATTACATACTGATATTGTCCCCACCTTAGCCACCATTGACTAGGTGTAGGGTTTTGTTTATGGCAAGACTCAAACATAAGTCTCCCAAAAGCGCTCAGCATTAGTAAGGCTTGAAATTGCTCATTTAGCCTAGGCATCTCTCTAGTGTCAGACCAATGTGAGATATTACAATCCACCCCTTGGAGCAGTCCCGTCCTCAAGACTTACACTTCTATCACACCTAGAGTGGCTTTGATACCATTTGTAACAACCCGGGCTCACTACGTACCGATATTGTCCCCACCTTAGCCATCATTGACTGGGTGTAGGGCTTCGTTCTTGGCAAGACTTGAACATGAGTCTCCCAAAAGTGTTCGACACTAGTAAAGCTTGCAATTTCTCATTTAGCCCAGTCATCGCTCTAGTGTCGGACTGATGTCTAACATTACAACATGTTTGCAAACTAAAGAAAACTCTATATGGTCTCAAACAAGCTCCTTGAGCTTGGTTCGAAAAGTTATCTACAGTGATTGCTTCTTTTAACTTTACATCTAGTGCTTCTGATTCTGCCTTATTTGTGCGCTCTACATTTGCTGGACGAATCCTACTACATTTATATGTTGATAACATGATTATTACAGGTAACGATTTATGTGGCATTGCTGCATTAAAGTTGGAATTGACTCATCACTTTGAGATGAAGGATTTAGGTTCTCTTCGATATTTCTTAGGTATTGAAGTTGATTATACTCCTAAAAGATTCATTCTTTCTTAGTCTAAATATACTGGTGATATCATCTAACATGTTCATATGACAAACTCTCGAACTGTTGACACTCCCATTGAGCATAATGTTCGTTATACTTCCACAGGTTGCACACCTCTACTTGATGCCTCCCTCTATCGTACTATTGTTGGTAGTTTTGTTTATTTAACCATTACTCGTCCAGATATTGCCTATGTTGTTCATGTTGTCAGTCAGTTTGTTGGTTCACCCACTACCACTCATTGGGGTGTTGTTCTTTGCATTCTTCACTACCTTCATGGTACTATGTATCAAAGTTTCCTCTTTCTCTCATCTTCTTCATTGAAACTTCGTGCCTATTTTGATGCTGATTGGGCTAGTGATCCCATCGATCGCAAATCAGTTATTAGTTTTGGCATTTTCTTAGGTGATTCTTTGATTTCTTAGAAAGGCAAAAAACAATTTGTTGTTTCTTGGTCTTCTACCGAAGTCGAATATTGTGTTATGGCATCACTACTGCAGAGATCATCTGGTTACGATGATTGCTTCTAGATATGGGCATTTCTATTACTTCTCCTACTTTTATGTATTGTGACAATCAAGAGTGTCATTCAAATTGCTCATAATTTAGTGTTTCATGAGTGAACAAAGCATATTGAGATTGATTGTTACTTCACTCATCATCACTTGTAGGACAACATCATTACCTTACCTTTTGTGCCTTCATCTTTGCAACTTGCAGATTTCCTTACCAAATCACACTCTATTCCGCAGTTTTGATTTCTTGTTGGAAACTCTCGAAGCTTGTTCCACCGTCATCTTGAGTTTGAGGGGAGATATTAGACTAATATATTATACTTTTAGTATATGGGTATCTTAGTCAATTATTATTTTGGATGTAAGGCTATATAAGCTAAGCTCGTCTCTGTTACAATCATTCTTTTCTGCAACCCTAATAAATATTATTCTTTCTTATCAAGCAAAGTCTTAACATCAGTTTTTTGTGTGCATTTGTTTGTTTTCTATTTGATTTGTTTCTGTAATATCCTGAAAAATTCTCTGTTTTTTTAAAATGTATGTATGTATATATATAGATAGGTTTATCAAGTCACGACACCCTTACCCCTTGCTTGTAACACTTAATTAGCAAGAATAGAGATATTAATACCCCAATATGGAACAATCAATCTTTGGTACATACTAAATCAAAGCAACACGAAGTAAATTTGAGCATTAATAACTTGAAAAGGCAAAAGACATTGTATTTGATTCCTTTACCGTTGTCTTCTTGAGAAACTATTCATGATAGGATTCAATGAAATTGATACATGAAGCTGCCACAAAAAAATTAGCACGCAAAGAAGACATCAAGGTCAACTTGGGCCAGCTTGGAGATGAAAAACACATCTACGTCAGCTTTGTTGATGCGGCCATGGAAGCGAATTCTTCCAGCATTGTATTTATCTCAAAAAGCCCTTTGAAATGATGTATAATATTATAGGGTTTCAAGATAAATTAGTGGATGATGTTGCTCCAAAATAAAAACCAATACACAAACGAAATCAAGGTTGGCGAGGCCAACCTCGACATGGAAGCTAATACCTCCGTATTGCATTCATCCTAAAAAGCCCTTCAAATGATATATGTGATACAGTTTTAGTAACAAGTGTTTGACGAAATAGCTCCAAAAACAAAAGTGTATGCAGTGCACCCAACTTGACGAGGTCAACCTCCAGGTTGGTCAAATGACCTCCAAGTTAGCTAGGCTAGCCCTTAGGGTAACAC
This sequence comes from Tinospora cordifolia, assembly GCA_030144865.1. NCBI lineage: Eukaryota > Viridiplantae > Streptophyta > Magnoliopsida > Ranunculales > Menispermaceae > Tinospora > Tinospora cordifolia. The sequence continues at coordinate 5,509 of JAJIYU010006281.1, forward strand.
TTATGTTGACCTAAGGCCGACTACAACCAAATGGTGATATATTTTGAATTTTCTGCCTATTGTCTTGGGATTTAGTGATATCCTATGAAATTTAGTCTAATAAGAGTCTTTTATGAAATTATCAAAATCTTCAAGTGTCATAATTTGACCTAAACTCTATTCTTGCTACTAGTACAGTACCTCCAAACAATTAAACAAACAAATAAATAAATATTGGCTTAAACATGATCAAAACTTGAATCTTTTAAGTGAGAAAATTTTATTATGAAAGGGATATGAGTAGGAAAAAGAAATGATAGAAGTCATCTTAAGTCATTTTAGAAAATGAAATAGTGTGTTAGGCCATGATATGTGCACAAAAGCAACTTTCATGTGTGATAATCTAGTTGGAATGTCAAGCAATTTTCTAAGATGTTCAAGTGAAAAATAAATGATTTTTCACATTATCCGAGTGGGCCCCATCAATTCCATGATACGCGTATTGGTCTGCAAATGTCAAGTGTCGAGAAATTACCATGACATGTGCTTACCAAGAATGCACAAGACTAGGCGACATGGTTGTTCTAGATAATAATCCATGTACACATGCTCTTGCTTAGATTAACATACAAGGATATGCCATGTGGGACGTCTTAAAGATGCCACCTATTCACCATGTGTAAAATTGTTGCACACTTGGAGATCTCATCATAGCTTGATTCATTCAACTTGGCATAAACATGTCATGTGTACACGTGCACAAAAGGGGATGCCTAAATGATGCCATGTGTGCATCCAAAATGGTGTCATGTGGGTAATCCAAGGATGATTACACGAAACAATTAGCATTTGCCACCTATGCACACGGTGTCCATATGTGGGAGAGAATTTTTCTCAACCTAAAATGACGCCCAATATTTGAATTCAAATACAAAAACTTTTTTACATTTCTTCCCATGATCCAAGACATATTTAGTGGCTAAGTGTACATTAGGCTGTATTTGGTTGCTAAAAAAATTTTTCTTGAGAAAATAATATTTTCTCGAGATATTTCACATATTTGCCATTGTTTGTTTGCACGTGAGAAAATAAGTAAGGAAAAGTTATTATATAGAATAAATTAAAAACCATACCTAACTTATACTATCATCAACTTATGTTTTCCAATCAAATTATGATGGCATATTGTTGCATATTCAATTTCTATTTTAAAAAAAATTGGAACTATATCTACCATTAACAAAATAAAAATAAAACAATAATATTAATTCAATGTTTCAAAAGTCTAAATAATAATATAAAAAGTTCACATATTCATAATTGATTTATTAATAAAAAAAATCCCAAATCTATGTAGATAATTTATTCTTCGTTGCTCTTGCCTAAACGTCTATAGAGCCAATCTTTTCTTCTGTCCTTACTAATATTATAAATTATATTTGTAGCATCTGGTCTTTCACCAAGATAGTCCATAGCATCAAAAATATCATCTTGGCTAAGACCTGAGACTTGAATTAGTTCATTGGAGAGATGGGTACAATCAGTGCGTGCTAAAGCAGTCACTAAACTAGAAGCTACTGTACTGTAACCAATGCTTGAATAGATTGGTCCATTATATTATTAGATGACCTTCTTCTCTTCTTTCGACTAGTGGCATTGTGTGACGTTGAAGATGATCTACTAGGATGTTCATGTAAAGAGTCTCCTCTATTAAAATCATTATCATCTTCACATAGTTCATCCAATTCGTCATAGCACATATTACCTAAATTAAAGAAATCATTAAATAAAATTAAAAATGTTAAATGAAAGGAAATTTTAGTAAAAAGAAGTTAATTACTAGTTTTGTCAAATGAAGACATTTCTAAATCAACTTCATTGCCCATCATTCCTCTTTCTCGTATTGCTTGTTCATTACTAATAATGATAACCAAATCATCGTAATTTGGTATACATTTTGTATGATATTGAGCATTATCTTGATGTTTATGCATCAAGAAAATTAATTTAAAGAACAAGATTATTAAAAATATATAAATTACAATATATTTTTTAAAAAGTTATATTGATATTTACACTTAAAATAAAATACCTCAAGATATTCATTCCAGGCTAACTCATCAGTTGTCACCCGTTGTGTCTTTGGGTCCCAACCTAAACTACTTTGAGAAATCACAGCTTTCACACTCAAATAAATTGATCTAAGCATTTTTAGCCTTGAATGGATATTCGCAGGAGTTATTATTTGACCCAGTAATTTTTTGCATTTCTTCACAAACATGGACAAATGCTTCGGACTTCAACACATTATCTGAGTTATTACCCAAACCATGTTCTTCAAGTAATACATTAATTAATATTTTATCTATCTTATCATTCTATCTAACTTGTACTCTACTATTTCTTTTAGTATAGTCATTTTTGTAATTAGAAAATGTGTCATTCACCCTAAAAAATAAAATAAGAAATTAATAAATGATATAAGGATAAAAAAGAAATTATAAATTCCATAACATAAATTGGTCGTTAAAGTAAGCCTCATGCAATAAAATGTGAATTAACAAAAATTTAATTATTGATTATGGTGGTATTCATTCCACATTAACTCTGTTACTACATCTCGTTTTGCAATCCAAGTAAAAGATGATTGAAACAAGATATTTTCCTCATCTGCAGTTACCTCATCATGTTCGTCTTCTTCAATATCTTCATTGTCTTGACACAAATCTTTAGGGTCAATATCTCACAAAAAATTATGTATTGTACAACAAGCTAAGATGACCATAGATTGGGTTTTTATATAAAAAAATGGCGAGTTTCTCAAATAAGCAAAGCATTTTTTTCAAGAGCCCAATCGTTCTTTCAATGACATTACGTAGTGATGAGTGATGACAATTGAATAACTCTTTACCATTTCTAGGTGTGTGACCAACTGGATCTTTTAGGTGAAATCTTGCACCACGGTAAGGTGTTAAAAATCCAAGAACATTTGGAAAACCCGCATCGGCTAAATAAAACTTGCCTATCTTAGATAAAAAAATCATGTTAGCATATTTATTATAAGATTATTACTTATGTATTCAAATAAAAATATAGTGTGTCACTTGATGGTACAATAAATCTATTAGCTCTAGTAGCTCTAACAACATCTCGTAACAAGTGACCATCATGCGTTGAACCCTCCCAATCAGCTAGGACATACGTCAATTTCATAATGAATGTACATGCTACTAGAACATTTTGTCATATTTTGCCTTTTCTATTGCGATACCCAGGTTGTTCAATGATAGGTACTTTTGCATGGATATAGGTGCCATCTATTGCACCAACAACATCCTATATAATAAGATATGTGATATAATGAATATGAGGCCATTAAGAAAATATTTTAAGTTATCAATAAAAATAATAATTTCATTACCTCAGAGAATTGATACTAATATTTTTTTTGTAGCGTTATCCTGTGGAGAATTGTTCTTTGTTGCTGGTTTAACCACATCTTTATATATTTTAAGAAGTGTTCAGAGAACCTTATGAAAATAACGACTAACTGTGTGACCAAAACGAATAAATGTAAATGTCGCTCGTCTATTTCTTTGATCATGCCCAACTGTCATAAGAAATAAACCTACCTATTCTTCAACTTTAATATGACGACTATCAACAAGTCCATATAGTCATAGAGTATTACATAACCTACAAAATGGAATTATCATCATAAGCAATTACTCATGACAGTGTGTGTTAAACTCTTCATGCAAGCATCTTAATATTAGTAGTCTTTCACCATCTCTTTTTAGTATTGAGTGTGTTATTGTTGAACTACGTATTATGTAAATCACGATGTAGTTGATGAATAGCATCATTACAACAACTCCTTGTTTACTTTCTTCATTTCTCATCATCTTGTTATTATATATATTGTCACAAAATAAATATGAAAATTCTATGTAAGAGAATCATATTGTCCTCTTTATTTTTTAATATTTTAACTTATAAATTATGTAATAGTTATTATATAAATAAATAAAAGAACGTGCACATTATTATTATTTTTCTAAATAAATAAATAATGCAACAAAAGATCTAACAAAAACAATATGTACGTGTTGACATAATTGATACAATAATTTGTAAATAAACAAATAAATAAAACATGCACGTACGATCATTCTTTTAAAAATAAACAATCAATGCAACCAAAAAAGAAATAATTAAAGAAAGATATTTATGTACACGTTGGCTTGTTTGACAATAATTGTTTAATAAATATAGGCATGTGGGCCATGATTGTCATAATAGGTTTTTATATAAATAAATATACAGCAAAGAAAAAATATATTATATACAGATTAAATAAAGAAATTAAAAAACTATGAGAGTTAAAAGAATAACACTTACAACCTTAATTCTTAAGTTGCAATTTTTTTTTTTTTTTTTTTTTAAATCCAGCCTCTTCAACTTTCTTTAACAAGATTGATTTTAGATTATAATCTGTTTAAATAGCAAGAAGTTCCGTTAATGAGAAAAGAATTTCAGATATGCATTGATGCAGATTTTAAGACTGATTTTTTGGATATAAAAGATAAATTCAAATTCATTGCAGATTTTCAGGTGATGATAGATAAATTCATATTCACTGCATATTTTCAAATTCACAGCAGATTTTTAGGTGATGACAAAAAAATTCATATTCACAGCAGATTTTTAGGTGATTACAGAGAAATTCACAGATTTTCAGGTGATGACAAAATTCTGTATATTTTATGTTACTTGAAACTTTTGTTATAAAACCAAAGTTTTCTATATAAAATACCTGTTTAGAAAGTTCACAAATTCTAGCAGTAGATACATCTTTTGCGCAAGCAAAAAAAAAAAAAATTTCCTGTGGGAAAATTTTTTTCCCACCTTCTACCTGGGAAAATTATAGTGAAAAAATGGTGCAGGTAGAAAATTAAAAAAAAAAAAAATTCTCATGCCTTTGTCCATCCAAACAACGGAAAATATGATTTTCTCAAGAAAATAGAAATTTTTCTGAGAAAATTTCTATTTTCTATGCAACCAAACACAACCTTAGTTCATATTAAAATTATAATAATAAAAAAACCAGGTGCATGATTCTCTCAACCCCATGATCCTCTTAGCCTCTTGACTTGTTCGAATCAAGCACTATCATTCTCTTGACAAAAGAGAAAAAACCAACTTGTCCTATATGCGTATACACACACATACAAGCACACACAAGTCCTTCATTTGCTCATTCTTTTAACATGATCACTACTCAAGATGTCTTTCATCCTTTCACTCACTTTCTTCATTCAAGCACACAACATGGCATTCTTCCCTACTCTCCTCACTCATTCTCATGTTCTCTTTCAAGTATGCAAAGGAGTACACTAAAACCAGGCAACCTTAGGTCATTAACTATCAAAGGTGATAACAAACAATACATTGTTTTCAGTTGGTCGAGGTAGGGTGGTCGACCCTAGGGTAATTCTCGTACTTCTGGCCAAGTGAATCCCGCATGAACGTCACTAACGTCTAGACTATGTGTCCATATGTTTAGTCGTTTGCAAACTTGGAAGATATTTGGGGCAGATCAAGTTTCTTAAGTGTGATCACGCACTTGTTTCTTATTTGAGACGTTAACGTGAGAACCACCATTTATTATCCTTAGGCCAATCAACCCCTCCTAGTGTGTTGTCATCTTGTTAAGAGTGATTTCGTATTTGGTCACTAGCATATTCATGCATATTAAATGATATTACTCTAAAAGATAGATCCTTCATACCCTCATGTATTTGAGTATATTTGTAACATTCATTTAATCATATCTTTACCGTTCTTGTATTCTCTAATGGCATATTCTTATGGACTATACTCATCTAGTAAATTTATGAGTATATCATTCTATGTGCTAACAACATCATGCATATGCTCTAAATCTATCATGGTCACGTGCATATGCTCATAGCAAACAATATACATTCAAATCATGTTCTCACTATTCATATAATCAATGCAAATATAAGCATTTAATCATACGATCTATAAAGGGTGCATTTTACTACCACCTAAGCCATTCTATATATAATATGCAAGCAAATACAGTTAAAAATTTTGTGACTTGAAAATCACATCCACCTCAATTTGCGCACTCTTTATGTTACTTGATGCTCGTGGTGGTGTCAATCCTTCGAGATTCCTATAAAAGCACTCGAGTCTTAGTTGGCATTCAATTTAGCTCCTAAACTTTGGCTTTGGATTTAAAATGACCTCTAAAATGATTACGAGTTCAAAATAGTCCATGAACTTTGACATGGGTTCAATTTACGAATTACATCCACGGTATATCAAACTTTAAGAGGCCATAACTTGAGTTTTGAGATTTTGCTTTATGCAATTCTTGGGTCTCTCGTATAGTGCGCACGATGAAAAACATCGTGGCAATAACTGTTTCCTCATCCAAGCCCATGTTTGAACAAAACGCACATAAACCCGTTGGTTTGTGAATTTGTCTCATTTTTGTGCAACAATTTTTGTAAGTTTTGTTCTAGGGCTTCAGGTGTCTGATTGGGCTCATTCTTAATGAGTATATTCTATAGTACACTTAACAATGTTCGATATGGTAGTGGCGGCTTCCTTTGATCATGTCTACACCATTCTAAAACTGGCATGAAAGTTACTATTTTGTAACTAATGTTGAGCGATAATTTCAGCCTTGGTTCGAAGGCTACGATTATCAAAATTTTGTGGTTCCAGAGGCATTGAAAAACTTATTTTGGCCACTCTTTGATGGTGAAGGGTTTGAACCTTTTTGGGTGTTCGATGATGTTCAAAAACTTACCCAAAGTGGTGTGACTTTTTTAGGCCATAACGTAACTAAAACTTTGCATGAAATAAAAGAAATAGAAATAAGATTTTAAAGAGACTAAGGAGAGAACTTATAACTTAAATTTAGCTACTCTTCCCTCCCAATTTTTGTGCTCCAAACTCTCCTCCTCTTCCTTTCGTCTCATGCACACTTCAAATGTTTCAATTTATTGTGGGGAGCATGGGGGGATAGGCTTCTATTTATAGTAGAGCTTTGATTATTAAATCAAGTGTTTAGGGCATGGTGGAGGCTACGTTAGGAGTGATCATTAAAGCTAGTGTTTAGGGCATGTTGGGTTTTACTATTCATGACACTATTAAAATAATTGATTAATTGATTATTTATTATTATTTATCATATTGTTATTATTATTATTGTTTTTTACCTCTATTTTTCTCTTTTAAGTCTTATTAGCGTCTTGAGCATTTTGACACGAAGCTTATTGTCTAATTAGATCGTTTTACCTTCAAAATATTTCTTGAAATTTATCATATCTGTATTAGATTGGTTGAGTGGTTTAGTTCTAATAATGGTCAATCTTTGTTGACCAAGGTTACTTGACACTTAATTGTAGTCATCTTGGGTTATTATTGACTTAGAAAGTTTGGGGCATTGCAAGTGTCGAGCAAGCTTCTTCTATTTCTTTTTCTCTGGTCTCCCTTTCTCCCCATTTCTGATGTCCCTTGTCTCTTACAGAAACAAAGTTGTAGATCAGTAGGGGCAATCAGGAGTAGCATCAAGAGTGAGCAGTAGCAGCAAGGGTGATTAGTAGGGGTGGATCACAGTTGAATACAGTTGCAAATCGTAGCAGAACGCAATTGTAGATCTGTGATGGAGGGGCTACGACGGACGAGTAATAGTGACATAGATTAGTGGTGGCAGTGGATAGCAATGGGGATGTTTTTGGCCAGGTGAATGGAGTAGCGATGGGTAGCAACATAGAAACAACAGTGCCGGAGGAAGGAATGGAACAACAGAGGTGATACAAGAAGAAGAACTATAAGGCAATTGTTAAATGTAATAGGAGAAGAACAACAACACTGGTTTCATAGAAGCAATCTTCATTGCACCTTGTGGTTTAGAATCAAAGAAGAAGATAAGTAACTGGCAATGGCAGTAGCAAGATGGGTAATGGAAGAAACAGAGGCGACGCGACGTATTGGTTCATCGGCTACTTTAATTAATAATGTTGCCTCGCCATCTTTGATACCATGATAACAATTAGAAAGAAGAAAAGTCGGTTTATTGGTGTAGTGAAAGGCTATTCAACAAATAACAGTAATGTGGCTTATACAGCCGTACATGCAAAATACCTAAACTACCTATGTGCTAAGAATATAAATTATTAGTTAATCTAATAAGGCTAGGAGAAACTTTGTGAAGAACAAAATGAAGGAAAACATTTGTATGTAAAGTTATAATATCGAATCTCAACACTCACTTGATGCAAACACTAAATGGAGACTAATCGTGAGAGTGCACTAGACCATAGCCTTCATTGATCATAGTCACACTTAGGGCACAACTAGGCACGTGTATGATAGATCACGTGAGTACACACTTAGGGTTTGACCTTGCATGAACATGATGAACCTTGTATAGTTTAGTTGTGTACATGCATACACATATATGCCCAAAAATCATTCATGAATAATAATGCTTGCACACATGCTCAGGATTGACATGGTTTGGCTAAGTGAACATCAAACTAACCATGAATACTTATTCCTAAAGACATATAACATGAGGAAATTTGATGTTTTCATTCGTTATACACTTGATATGGTGTCTTAGAGAAGGACATAACGTTCTAGCTTTTGCATATATTATGACCAACTAAAGACCAGCCAAGATATATCATCGTATGCCCTAAAATGTGGAGTAACCTTTGAGTGGCGCACCATGCATAACCACTAAAAAACTAATCATTTCATAGTGATCAAGTCTAGTTTTGGCTATTTTTTGTTGAGTAAAAAATGAAAAATGAACTAATGTAATTATATATATGAATCGACCATTAAGTGTTATGATTTCATGATGGAAATCATGATGACCCTATGCTTTTATACACATATGAAACTAGCAAGTATCCATGACATTCCATGTATCAATAACCTTTATAAAAGTGTTGTGAACCATGGCATAATGCACTGGTTTTAAGCATGTTATAATCCATCCACAGGCATGTCAAATATTATTGTTGATAGGATAAGAAACAAAGAGTTGTATGTGGTGGGTAGATTAGACAAAAGTCAAGCTGGAGAAAGCAATTGAGGTTGAGATTACTACATTTTTCACCTTTATGATCTAAATATTAGTTCATGAACAATATAATTTAGTTGCATCTTTGTACAAATTAGGAACATATTTTGATTAATGTGTTTGATATTTTCCTTGAACATTGATTATAAGTGGATATGATAAATGTCAATTATACTATCCAAAATACATGTTATATGATGATTTTGTAGTATAAATAGCAAAAATTGAATATATCAAGGACTAATTTTAGTATGATTCCATGCTAATGGGTATATAAACGTTTGCCAATTTTGATTTGATGTGAAAGTGAACATATCTAGTTGATATGATATTCTGAGTGTATGTTTCACTTAAAATCATGATATTAAGATAAGATGTAACACCGGGCTGAGGTCTCATAATAATTACCAGTACACAACTTGTCTTTCTAATTCAATTATCTCACGCTTTATTTAATTTAAAACATTCACTAAGGCAATTGCACAAGAGATAAAAGAAAACTTTCTAAATCTTTATTGATTTAATAAAAATGGGTGCATGACTTCAAATTTAAACTTCTAAAAAGAAAGAGTACACAACTCTAAAATAGAAACTATTTTAGCGAAAGTCTAACTTATTCAAAATTTGGACAACATACCCTTATATTAAAATAAAAATAGAAACTTTCTAAAAGTAAGCATTCTAAGCCTTTGTATGCTTCATTGTTTAACTCAATTCCCTGAAAAGATAAGAGAGAAAAGTTGGGCACATGCCCAGTGGATCTTTTTCAAACAACCAATTCATTATCTTAGACTAATATCACATTCAATTTCAAACACTTGTAAACAATTAAACAATTCAAACAATATGTTGTTATTGTTATAATTCAGACCGAAAAGGGGTCTAATCCCTTGATATTCTTATCCAAAATACCTCCCTATGAGTAGAAAGACAAATTTTATGTCACATTCCATTGGATTTAGGGTCTCTTGTTCATTGTCCAAGTAATTTGTGCTACGCCCAGTACACATAATACGACAAACCATATACCCTAGTATATGTAAAGAACACCCCTAGTATCCCTTTGGTTCACTATGACAGTATGTGGTTCTTACTCTCAAGTTCTTTCATTTATTCTAATGATCATGAAACATAAATAAAATAAATAAATTAAGCATGTTCAACATATAAACAACAACCATGATTATTCTTCATAAAATAAGCTTAATCATGTATAATCTAAGCATAGCATGGCTTCATGATCAAGTAAACATTACATACATGCTAAATTGAAAATTAAATCATGTTATTCAAACCTAAACATGCATACCAAAAAGAATTTAAACATGCATGAACATGGTATTAAACTAAAACAATGAAGTGGTTTAGAAATCACTTCCACCTAGTTTTGTAGTTTATTGAAAATGTGGCAGAGTTTCTACAGTCTAAGCACTTCAAGAACTCTAAGTTACTCAAGAACAATAACTTCTTACTTAAGAACACTCAAGAATAAAAGAGAAGTGAGAAAGGGTGCCAAGAAGAAGGCATAGAAAGAACAAGAGGGACTTCCCAGCTCTTGTTTTGTGATGAAGAAAAAATGAGCACAGGGGGGTCCTTTATATAAATTTTTCTGTGCACATAGGGGGACGATTTGGGAATCTTTGTATTAGACACTTTCCATTTCCCTTGAGCACATTTTTGGCATGTGGGACCACTAGGGTTTCCTCTTTGGTGTGCACACACACATGTTTTAGGCAAGTGTTCATTTAGGGTTTCCTTTTTTATGTGTGAACACAATATTGGCTTAGACCGCTTGCTAATCTTTGTTTGGACATTAATCTAGAGGTGAGAGACTTTCTAAGTGTGGTTTATTCTCTTTTATGCTAAAGAATCATCTTAGTAACTTTCTAATTTGTCCTTATAGAAAACTTTCCAATTTATTTTAGTACTTAATTCCTTTAATTGTGCACACCAAATCAGCAAGATTTGGCAACCTTCTATTTTGAATTGGAAACTTCTAATCTTGTTCCTTGGATGTTTAGAAACATTTTTCAGCAACTTCTATTCTTGAATTAGAAACTTCTAATCTGGTTCCTTAGGTTTTAGAAACATTTTTCAGCAACTTCTATTCTTAGAAGTCATGTGAGTAAGGCCATATTTTCTTTTCTTTGTGAGTTTCTCACCAAACAAGGACAAACTTGACACTTTGCAAGGTTTATTTTTGGCGCCATAGTGTGAGCATGAAAACTTTCTAATTTGCATCATGCCTTCTTATTTTGACTTCTTGGTCGTCTTTGTGTGCATGGGCTTATGGTGTACATGATCATGGCACATTGGAACTTCTATTTTCTCTATTGAGCACACATGAGCAACTTCCCAAATCAATTTCAAAAACTTTCCTCTTTTCTTTCTTACTTGCTTGGACATCAAGGTGAGGGGCAGATGATCATTGTAGCTTGTGCACATGGGATCATCCTTTATGGTTTCTAATCTCATGTACAAGGACGTCTCATGTGAGGTGCACATGCCTATGCCCACATTTCACACTTTTGGGTCCACATAAATTTAATAAAAACTCATATCTCATGTTTGGCTACGATTTTCTTCATTTTCTTTCCTAATTCCCATTCCACTGAACCCTATTAGGCAAATGAACCCTTAATTAGACAAATAAAATGAATTTCGGATACCCAGATCATGTGAGGTGTTCATTCCATTTCATTTCTTTTTCTTAATTTTCACTCTCCTAAGAGGTTTTTTGAGCAATTAAACTTGCTAATGGATCCCTAAAATGAATTTGGTCTCATTTATCATTTCATTTCATTCTATACAAATTTTTCAGGGTATAACACAAAAACAACATGTTAGGGTAGTGTCCTTATATAGGCATCATCAATGATCCTAGATTTCAAAAGATTGGCCTAGTGCCTTATAAACTGAGATGATGAACTTGCATAAGCATCATCCTTTTAACGACTATCAAATTAAATGGTGGCCCTTAATAAGCATCATCTTAGAATTGTTGTCCTTGATCATATAGAAGGGTTACCTGGGGTAATCCCTATTAGTCAAAACATCAACTTAAAAAAAATGTTGTATGAAATGTCTAATGTGTGACAGGAATTTACATGTTTGTGCATTTATAATTTTATTATCTTTGTGTTAGAATTGTAGAAGTGACTGAGTTATTTAAGCTCACCTCTTAAACATTTTTTTTTCAGTTGTTGATGAGTGGTAATCAAGATCCATTTGTAGGGAGCTTAGAAGTTTTGCTTTCAGTAATTACAATATAGATTCTATTTTGTAGAAATTGATTGTTTCAATGTTCCTTCTAGTGGATGATAAATCATGTTTCAACTTCATATTTCAAGACAATTATGATGCAAGCTCGGAATGAAGTTGACTATAATATTATGAACTATATCTCAATTTAATCATAGGCATCGTTCAACAACCTCCCATAAAATGAACAACCTCTTGGTTTAATTGATCTCTGTAAGTCTATACCTTGATGATCAAACCATTAAACTTTTTTCTTGAGTTAGTTTAACAATCTAGAATTAATCTATCTATGGCCAGCGAATAGAAAGCAATAAGAAGACAATGTATACAACAAAACCTCATAACAGATTAATCAAAATACTAAATCAAGGGTTCCTACAATCAAAATTGCATCCTAGAATTTGAAACTCTTAATTGGACATACCTGTAGATAGTACAGAACAAAGAATTAAACGGGAATAAAGATCATACTATAAGTTTGATCTCTGTCTTCGCCTTCTTATCCATCTTTGCTCTCTCTTTTCTCTTGCTGTCAAACACAATATCTAAATGATAATAAATCCTAATACACTTGTCTATGTAATATGTTTCTCTACTATGCTAGTTAGATGAAATTCAACAATTTGCACTCTTTTTAATATACTTCTTCAGTGTATCCATTTCCAGCTAATCCAAACCTGCACAAATAACTAAGAACCTTCCTCGGGCTTTAAATCACAAGTATGAGTGAATAAAGGTCATATTGAAATTCTCTAACTATGTAATGCTAATATGAATGCTCATGCACCTACTTATAAACAAATATGTCATATTTTCTACTTAACCCATACAAAACACATGCAACATACCTATAATATAGTTAGTATGCTATGTAACTTAAAAAATCCCCCCAAACTTAAACTGTTGTGAATCCCTTAACAATGACTCAACTTCTATAATTTACCCACCATAACAGACATAATTTAATTTTCTTCCACTCATCTTTGTGACCTCTATTTTCCATTCCTATAATATATGATTCATCAACCAATCCCTAAGTCGGTCAGGTTATCTAGAATTTAGTTCATCCTCCATTCTTCCTCAACTTCACCCTCATCGATTGGTATCTCAATCATCCTAAACTGTGTAGATAATTTGTAGTTACCATCCCACTCATAGAAATGCTCTCCCAATACCTAAGTACACACACCCCCTCAATGCTGTCTTTTATTTATCCTCTACTCAAGTCAAACTATAATTAGGATTAGTAGTCTTTCTTTTAGGTTGTAACGTAGCCTCACTCTAGGTATAAGTGTGATAAGATTTTTATTCTGACTCAAATGTACACTTAAAACAATAATAACAACCTTTTTTATTTGAATTTCTCTTTACATGCTTGATCTATTCTATATACTCATTTGTTTTTTCTATGTTTAGACCCCCAACCTTGTTTTCATGTTTCCCCCAAACTTATGATTTCATGTGCATCTCAATTGATTCCTATATATACACTCATATAAAGTAAGAAGCTCAACATTCATCAATAATACTGAAATGATATATATATATATATATATTTCTTATTTTTTTAAAACAAAACAGAAAGCATATGCATCTCAATGACTGCATCCCTTCCATATTTTACATCGTTAAAATAGGCATTATTATAACCATGAGTGCACACAAAGGTTCAATTGACATATGTATAAAGGATAAAGTGTTTATATATTGTTTTGGAACATTACAAGAAAAGATGCTTCAAGGCTCAAAATTGGCAACAAAGGATTTTTAATAATGAGGCCAGCCTTTAGGCTAAAACTCAAAAAATGATGGCTTAAATCATTTCCCTCCTAGAGCCATTCCTAAGTAGTATTCGAAATAGATGTGACTATTTTAAGAGTCTATGGGAGATTCTCTTCACTTGTATTATGGTTTCCACTCTTTACTTTCCTTAGTTTTCGGATTCTCAATTCACCTAAGACTAAAGGGTTTTGTCAGAGTCAAATTTTAGACAAACCAAACACACATACTATTTGAACAAACCCTTAGTTCTTTATCTAATCACACTAGATGAATTTTCAATCTCATAGGTCACTTAGTAAAAATTTCAAAAATTTGGTACGGATCTAGCCTAAGTAACATATATATGATCTACATGCTCTGATCCTAATGCTGAATGCTTAGATGTCTCATGATATCTAAATGACATAAAAGAATTTCAATAATACATATGTGATGTGCCTTGGTATGCAGTTCAGAGGAAGTGTAGCACACAAAATATATATAAAAATAAAGGAAAATAACCTGACTAGAAGAAGATTTTTCTTCAATGCGCACCGCCAACTTAAATTGTGCCTTGTCTTTAAGAGCACAACTTGAACATGACACACATATATTGAGAGGAGACACACTAATTCATAGGCACCCTTAAACATACTTGCTCTCAGAATGTAATCACCCTAAGTTTTATAATGCGTCCACGTTAATATGAATTTTTGAAAATTCTAAATAACTATAAAAATGATTGAAAATTTGTTTTTAATGATCATTGTATGCTATTTAATCAAGATAAAATAAATTAGAACATTTGGATAGTTAGAAACATGCTAAAATTGCGAAATCGAGAACAATCACGCACAGACCGCGGTCCACATGGGTTCGACCGCGGTCCTTGGGGGGAAAAATCAGGGAAAAGGGGCAAACTACACTATCGATCGCGGTCCTTATGGGCAGACCGCGGTCATCAGTGGAAAAATCACGAAACAAAACTAGGTCACATAGGTGACCGCGGTCTGTAAAATGCCGACCGCGGTCCATAAAGGGATGACCATGATCCATAAAGTGAAGACTGCAGTCCATGAAGAAAAATCTGTCTGATGAATGAGGTCTGTCTAGCTTCGACCGCGGTCCGTGTGCGATCTATATATACGTTTCAAGCCCTAAAGTTGTTCATTTGTCATCCTACAGCTTGGGGTTTGGAGAGGAGCGACAAGAGGCGATCAAAGGTGAGTTCTTTGATTTCTTTTGAGTTTTTCTTTAAGATTTGAT
>JAJIYU010006282.1:0-20902 GCA_030144865.1 Tinospora cordifolia
AGCTACAGTAACCCGCCGAATCCAATTTTGTCTGCCGACAAAATAGTGACCGTATTTGTGCACAGTAACCGTATATTTGAATAGTAACAGTAAAATTAAATTTTTTTTTTCTTTTCGAATTTTGAGTATTACAACATCGAAATTTGTGGGTATTACAACCTACCACCCTTAAAATAAATTTCGTCCTCGAAATTTGTACTTATCTACATTAGTGTTGTTTGGTTAAGTATTGTAGGTGAAGAGATTTGGATATTTGTTCTTCATTTCGCTTTCCAGCTCCCAAGTTGCTTCTTCCAAATCATATTGTCTCCACAGAACCTTAACAAGTGGAATTTCCTTGGTCCTGAGACTCTGTACCTTACGATCTAATATTCTAGTTGTTGGTTCTTCGTAAGTTGTATTGTCTCGAAGTACAACTTTCTCCCAGTGTATGATATTCTAATTGCTGGTTCTTCGTAAGTTGCATTGTCTCGAAGTACAACTTCCTCCCAGCCAAAAACGGGACGTAAATCGAGCATCTCTATTTGACACAATGGACACTGGGACCCCACGTAATCTCACAATCTTGCGGATATACTGCCGACTCAGCTTCTCCACCGAATCTCTACTATGCATCGAGAGGAAATGAGCCGACTTAGTAAGTCTGTCTACAATGACCATACCGCATCATGTCTCCGCTGAGTCCACGGTAATCTCATCACAAAGTTCATGGTAATGTGCTCCCATTTCCACTCGAGAATAGCCAAGGGCTGTAATAAACCACCGGGTCTCTGGTGCTCAGCCTTAATCTCCTGGCACGTATCACATCTCTGAACAAAGGCTGCAATATCCCGCTTCATCCCCGGCCACCAATAAGTATGTTGAGCATCCTGATACATCTTATTGGCGCCTGGATGGATGGTATACCTCGAGCGGTTCAGCTCTACTAGCACTCCCTGTCTCAAACGAGGGTCATTTGGTACCCACAATCGTCCCCTAAACCTCAATGCACCATCAGTATCAACCGACCACTCCACACAAGAAGTGTCGTCTGCCCGCCCCCGGTACACCATAAAGTCAACATCATGAGGCTGAACCTCCATAATCTCAGTAAGCATCACCAGCTGGGTTCTCATTTTGTGAACTGACTCTAGTCTCAGTCGAAGTCTCGTGGATACTCATCACTGTCACATAATCAATCATCTTCCACTCCTGAGACATATGCCTAGCTACACAAGCAGTCGCAACCCGTACTCTACTAAGCGCATCAGCCACCACAATGGCTTTACCTGGATGGTACTCTATGGTAAAGTCATAATCCTTGTGTAGCTTCATCCATCTCCTCTGCCTCATATTAAGGTCTTTCTGTGAAAATAAGTACTTGAGGCTCTTATGATCATAATAAAGTGTGAAATGTTCACTATACAGACAGTGTCGCCAGACCTTGAGTGCAAACACTACTGCCGCCAACTCTAAGTCATGCACGTGGTAGTTCCTCTCATTAACTTTCAGCTGTCGCGAGGCAAAAGCGACAAAAATCGGACTTTTGTCAACTAGAACTCGTACTTGCTAAATTTGGCGTACAACCGATGATCTTGGAGAGTCTGTAGTGCGATCCTCAAGTGCCCAGCGTGCTCCTCCCTAGTCCTCAAGTAAATAAGAATGTCCTCAATAAAGATAATAGCGAATGAGTCCAAGTAGGGACGAAACACTCTCTGCATCAAGTCCATGAACATCGCTGGGGCGTTTGTCACACCAAATGGCATGACTAAGAACTCATAGTGCCCATAACGAGTCCGAAAGGTCGCCTTGGTACATCCTCTTCCTTAACTCTCAGCTGATGGTACCCAGATCTCAGATCAATCTTTGAAAATATAGTGGCACCTCGGAGCTGGTCAAATAAGTCATCAATACGCGGGAGAGGGTACCTGTTCTTCACTGTCACCTTATTCAACTGTCTGTAGTCGACACACAAGCGGAGGCTCCCATCCTTCTTCTTCACAAACAATACTGGAGCACCCCAAGGTGACACACTAGAGGTAATAAGACCCTTACTCATTAACTCCCCAAGTTGGACCTTCAGTTACTGCAGTTCCTTAGGCGCCGTTCGATAAGGAGGAATCGAAATATGTTGTGTCCCAAGAATAATCTCAATGATAAAGTCAATTTCCCGTTTAGGAGGTAAGCTAGGAAAATCGTCGGGAAACATGTCAGGAAAGTCTCTAACAACAGGAATCTCATCTATGCTCTGCTGTGAAGGTCCCTCACCAGTGGTGATCATACTGGCCAATGTATCTATATCAGACTGTGTCGCTATCCTACCCAAGGTTTTCGGTCTATCGGAAGCACTACCCTGGAAGGTCACAACAGGCTGCCCTGGAATTTGAAATATTACTACCGGCGAAGCAGTCGACATAGACATGATAAGCTGCTAGCCATTCCATCCCAAGTATAGCGTCCAGCTCCAAGAACTCTAGTACTCTAAGGTCTACAAGAGTCTCGAAGTAGTCAAACCTCAACGTGCAGCCCTCACAAATCAAATTGGGGTAGATCCGTTCCCCGGCTGCAGTGCTCAACACGAGCCATGTAGATGCTCTAACAGGTATAAGTCACAATCTATCTACGACATGCCCAGAAATAAAAGATAATGTAGATCCAACGTCAATCAACACATAGATAAATGTATCAAGTAGGAACATGTTACCCTCTACTAGAGCCTTCGTCGCCTCAGAATATGGGTAGGTGATGGCCTGTGTCGTCTCTCGAGTGCTGGTGGTAGGTGCACTGGAAGTTGGGACAGGCATAGGGCAATGATATCTGTTGTGGCATGCCTAACCACACTGATAACATATAAGCGGTCGTCTCTATTTGATCTGGCCCCGGCCCTGGCCTCTGCCCCCTAAATCTCTGTCTCTACCTCTGCCTCGACCTCCACCTCGGCCTCCGCTGAGTCGGTGGCTATCCCATCGGCAGATATGCCTGTACTGGGGTGGCTGCGAGGGTGACTGCGGTAGTAGGCTGAGTCTGTGCTCCTCTAGACTGTGCCTCCGTATACTTCGTCTTCCTATAGAACCTGCCTCCTCGAGACCCACCACGATGGCCTCCCTGTGCCTGCAACTGTGGCTAAGACTAGGGTTGCCTCTACAAGGATGCACTCTGTACCATCTGGGGGGTCAGACGCTGATCCCTGCCATCCGCCTCAAACTATAGTGCATGCCTCTGTATGATCTCAAGAGTGGCCTCACTATACGCTGACGTAGCCTGTCTGATACTAGCCCTCAACCCACGACGAAAGAATCCAGCTCTCTCCCTCAGGTTACTCACTAGCTCTGGTGCATAAGCCTCTAGTTTAAAAAATTTGTGGGTGTACTCCCTGACTGACATGTCTCCCTGCTGTAAAGTCAAGAACACCACCTTCTTATGCTCTCTCTCTCTGTTGTAGGGACGTAGGCACTCAAGAATAGCTCCCGAAACTGGGCCAATGTAGAAACCTGTCCCTCTATAGACTGAGTGGCTCTCCACCAAACCGCAGCCTCATCCTCGAGCATGTGTGTCACAAACAACACCTGGTTCTCCTCTAACAGCTTTAGTGTCCTAGCATTCTTCTCAATGTTGAGAAGCCAGTTCTCCGTCGCATCTAGACTCAAACCCCCGTGGAACTCCTTGGGCCTCAGATCCAAAAATCTCTTTAGGAGGCGATCATTAGTGGAGTCATCACCCTGCCTCACTGGGGCTACCTTTGCCTGGGTTGCAGCCCTCTCCTCCTCCCGGATCTCAGGTATAACCGGCATAGGAAGCGCTGCTAGCTCAGCCCTCTGTCTCTCGGCCTCAATCCTATCAAGCCTCTCACTAGGTAAGGCCAACTGGGCGTGACCGGCCTCATTAGATGCTCTGATCAAGGCCTTTAGTCTCTGTATGGCGTCCTGCCCAAACTGAACCTGGGGTGGCGACAACACCGACTCTGGGGTCCTGCGTGGTCTCCCACGTCGAGGAGGCATCGTGGTCTGCATAAAAACGTTTAACTTTCATTAGTTGCAAAATAAGCAGACCACGACTTCAGACATTAAGGCGACTATTTCTAAGGAATCACCTAACCCACAAGGTTCAAAGTCTCAATCTTAAAACTCACTAACACCCTATGGCAGTCCGATTCCCCTTGTGATATGGCCACTCTCACTTGGTTCCTCTTTCTGCCAGTCAGGAGTTAGAAAGTTTTGTCCATACTCCCATGTTGCTACTCTAAGTCTTTTCTAAGAGTTTTTTCTCTTTTGTACTTCTGCGATTACTCTGAGACTCTACTAGGTAAATAGCACTTGTTATTCCTTAATTGGAAAAAACCCTAGTATCTGATACCAACATTGTCGGGACCCCTTCCCTAGGATGAAAGACGAACCGACTGGCACAGTGTCCCAACAAACCCGCCTGCAAGCCGAGCTTGCCAAGATACTATTAAGCCTCTACACACAACACCACATCACACTCTTTCAGAGTAATCATAAGGAATACAGAAGAGATTCAAACATACGAACATCGAGAAAACTTGATATTTATCCAAAATGGGTCATTACAACATGTGTAGCAACGGGATTGACTATCCATTATATACATGCTTTCCTCACTCCTATACATGGTTCTACCTCTGAAAACACAAAACAAAAAGAAATACCAAGAAAACCTACCAATAAGAGTAAGAGAGCGTAGCTCTACGCGATGACTACTCCCTTGCCCTTATCCGCTGCTGAAGAACCTGAAAAGTTAGAGTAGTGAGCCTAATTGTCCACGGCGGCTCAGTGAGTAATGCAGTCTAATTCCAACTTAAAACAAGTATTCCACAGATAAAACAAGTGCCATGAATGCATGAGCAATAGTATTATGCAGGTGAATGCAACAGTAAATATAATTTAAAGCCATAATGCAGTCGTGCACCTTCATTCAAAACAATTAAATCATGAAAACATTCGCCGAGGCTCGCAAGCTCTCCGAGGCGATTGAAAATCACTCGAGCGGGTTGCAGACAGTTTGGCGCATTGTGTCGACTTCGATTAGGTCTTACTGTTGTTGCCATCATCATAACGACCAACCAAGACTTATCGTCGTTGCCTTATTGTGACGGCCCGATTAGGTCTTATTGTCGTTGCCATCATCGTAGGCCCACAGAACCCCCTTGGCGGGCACTCTGTGCTAGGTGGTCACCTCTTGGGGTCGTATGAGACACCGACACAACTCACCCTAACCTTGTACTCTCGAACCTCGAGAGTCGGTGAACTTTTCATTTAAAACCCATTTAAAAGAATGCAGATTCGTCACAATATGTAATATCATTTTCATAATGCACAGAATAACAAGCTCTAAGAAATGAATTAGAAAACACTACTCATAGGGATGCTCCACTCTCGGCGTTCCTCTCGCGACCGGTCGCGTCTCGCTAGCACTTGGTCCTGCGAAATCGACACAACTTCTTAACATTAATATGGGACTTGCCTCATTCTAATTCTACATCATTGGTTAATCAATTATTTTACCTAGTCAAGAATAGTCCCCTATGTTCGTTCACCTTGCCTTAGGTACTCAGTCAATTTGATTGACCTCGGTCAATCTTGGTCAACAGAGTCACACAGGGTCGATTCTGGTATTCTTGGAGTCAATTGGGCCAAAAGGGTCAATATTCACAATTTCCATCATGTAGGCACAACCTTAGCCTATGGCCTTATCTGCGTAACCATTTTTTTTATTTTTCTGCCAGCAATCCGTTCATCAGATTTGCGCCAAACTTTGCAGAACTATTCTAAACTTCCTAAAGTTTTGCCAGAATTTTAAATCACAATTTTTGGAGCTTATTTACTAGGGTTTCTAAGCATAATAACAGAAACTGCACAGATCCCGAATACCATATGACAGGCAGTGACTATTTGCCTTAATTGACTAGCTAAAAACATTAGAATTTCCTAAAATTTGGTAGGCAGCTTCTATACATATCTAAGGATCTCTCTACCAGATTTCAACTCAATCTACCTAGGTTTGGCCAGTAAATTTTATCTCAGAAATTTCAGCCAGATTGTAGGAAATTTCTGGGTTCATAGATTCCACTATCTTTCTAGTGTACTTTTCCCTCATTAAATCACAATTCTATGGGTTGTTTCTTGTGTCTAGTTGTAGTTTACAGGTCATAACACATCCATCAATCACAAACACTTCAAATCAGTAACATGCAACATCAAAAACATGTCTATCATTGCATCAATAATATGCTATATTCTAAAGAACACAAGGAATTTGCTCTAGCACCCTTCAATCATGGCATATTTGCAAGTATAATAAAACTCATCCACAAGAGCTCAAGGTCAGT
Source organism: Tinospora cordifolia (assembly GCA_030144865.1). Classification (NCBI taxonomy): domain Eukaryota; kingdom Viridiplantae; phylum Streptophyta; class Magnoliopsida; order Ranunculales; family Menispermaceae; genus Tinospora; species Tinospora cordifolia. The sequence continues at coordinate 6,326 of JAJIYU010006282.1, forward strand.
TCTTTATACCTTTCTAGAACCTCTACTGTGGGGTCTACAATGCTTCCGGTTCTAGCTCGAAAGGGTGCCTTTAGGTGTCCCGAATATAGCTCTTATTCTGGTCTCAAACTCTTTCTGTTGGCACTGTTGCAACAGTATGCCTAACAGTTAGCAACAGTGACTAATAAAACACACTAAACCTTTCAATTTCTGATTTCTATCACTTGGACACTTGAATACTCATGATAAGGAGTAGCATGATGGATTTTTACCTCAAGGACGTGCCTAGAGTGGTTCAAGAGTGAGCTTTCCCAAGGTTGCTCCAACTGTCTCTGTTACACAGCTGTAACAGTGAGTAAGTAATCAACTTCAAGGGTTCGAAAATCATGTATAAAGGCCCTATTTTTTGCTCTCTAACTCTTGGAGATCAAAGTACATACGAAAATGAGGAGAATGAACAGTTTTACCTCCAAAAGGGAACTGGAAATGGCCAAGGTCCAAGGCTCAAAGGTGGTTCCAGCACACACTTTCTAGTTTTTCTGGGTTTGAACAGTGTGGACAACCCTCTTCTTGATGATTTCTGCTTCAGATTGCTCCAAGACTGGGCAAACCACTTGTAGAACTTTATAGGTGGTGGTACAAGCTTCAAATCAAGCTATAGTTTGCTGGATTTGGTTGAGAATTGAGGAAGTTCTAAGTTGGGGAAGTTTGCTACAGAAATCTGAAATTTCTGGACTTTGAGCTCAAGGAAGCCATTTTGTTGCATGGGGGTGCTTGCTTGGCTAAGGTGTGGGTGACATGTGGCTTCCAAGTGGCACTCAACCTCATATGTTGGATGCCCAGTTAGCAGCCTTCATTGGCCAAAATGGAGGTCATGAAGTGATGGTAAAACCATGGATTATAAACCATGAGCTCCCATGGTTTTTGCTGAAAAATTTGCTGGAAATTCATCAAAAATCCGCCAAAAATTTCGAAAAAAAATGCACAAACAAACAAAAAAAGGGGGGGGGAAAGCTTATTAGGGCCCATGGGCCGGTCTGGCGCATTGGCAGGTCTGGCGCATGGGCCGGCCCATGCGCCTGGGCCAGTTTAGGCACGGGCTCAAGCCCGCGCTCTCTGGCACGTCGGGACGAGCCAAGGGCCCGTCCCGTTGGTCCGACAGATTTCGGCCCGTGCGGCTGATTTTCCCAATTTTTTTTTTCATTTTCCTTTTCTTTATTACATACATATACCAATATATATGTATTATATACTAAAATTTCACATTTTTTTAAATTATTAAAAATTGTCTAATTCATCATTTTCTATTAAAATGCCACTATTATACACCATTTCATCATTTATTTAATTATTTTCTCTAAAAATTGAATCATTTCCCTAAAAATCATATTTTTCTCCCAAAAATTTTACTTATCATTCTAAAATTTTCACGATTATTCTAAAAATTCATAAATCAATCCTAAAGGTTATTTTCCTCAAGAAAACACATTTTCCTAATATTTCCATGTGTTTTCTCCTTAAAATTACATTTTTTCGAATTATTTTTATTTTCTTTAATAATTAATCCGAAATTAAAAAAATTAAAAAAAATTCTGTATTTTCTCATTAAAATTTCAAAAAATACATAGAATATATATATATATATATCAGATCCGTCCATCCGATGTAAAAAATACGGGTCGTCACACTAGAAGAAGGTTTATGAACGTGGACACAGTTATAAATTGTAAGATCAAAGTTTCTAGGGCGATACAATTATCCAAAATGATCCACATGAGGTTAGGCTCATGGGAATGGATAGTTTTCATCAGACCGGTCTTGACTAGTTTGGTGCCTGAGTTAGGATATAAACAATGTGTCCTTCATATTATATATATATATATTGTACAAATATCAAGTGGTGGCATTCTTAAGAAAGAAAGTTTTGCTTTTAGTCTTCACGGAATTATTGCCAAGGAGGTGTCCTCAAGGATATGGACTGAAGAGGAAAATGTTTAATGCAGGAATTCTTTGCTTTACTTCACTCATATGTTTATCCCCATATATATTTGGTTGCTGTCAGTAGGGAGAAGCAGTTTCGTTTTAGGGAGGACTGATGGATTGGCACTCAGCAGTAAGCAAGTTGGGAACTTTATAGACGATCTATTTTTTATAGCCATTGCATAATTAAAATCCTTAGCCTTGATATATATATATATATGTATAACTTAGAATTTTATAATGTGGGAATTAGCATCATAATATCAGAGATTACTACACAATGATTTTCCAATAAAGTAGTGGAGTGGACGAAATGATTCTGGTTCTACACTGTTATGATGTATCAACATCATCACATACAACATACATACATTCCCTGCAGTTCCAATAGGATCCACTGATAATATAGCTGATGTATGGCTACCATAATATAATATAGGAAACCATAAAAATAAAAGAAGTCAAACTGCAAATTCATCAACCATGACAGAAACCCTGGATTCTACCATTTTTCCTATTTATTGACTCATTTAACCCTATTAATGATCGAAACCACCTCACTACATTGTTTCTATGCTGCCACCTTTTGTATTTGGGCGTTATACGTTGTCATGGAAGGGAAACGATAATTTTCGAAAAGTTTTCTGCTCGAATCTTTGAGCAGGTATGTTTTTGTGCTATACTTTGTTTATAATCAATTCTAGTGATGAAAGCATCAAATCAATGTATTTCTTTTATTGAATCAGTGGAGCTCCACGCTTTGAGTTAAATAACACATGTTATTTTTCTTAGATGTTTTTATAGGTTAATTTGGGGAAGTTTCAAGCAGAGATTCAGAGAGAGAGAGAGAGAGAGAGAGAGAGAGAGAGAGAGAGAGAGAGAGAGAGAGAGAGAGAGAGAGAGAGAAAAAAAGAGTGCTACTTAGATATAAAGATACCCAACGTCACTTTGGGGTGGAGGAAATTAGGAAACCATTAAGGGTTTATTTTAAGAATTCATTGTTTGGAGTTTGGACATGTAAGACTAGAGTGTATTTATTAATAGGGAAATAAACATTGATATGTATATTATTATTTTATATATAATGTTTAGATGTGTGTATTATTATGTAATGATCATGGAGTTGGGTACTATTAATGGAAAAATAAACATTGACATTTGCAAGAGTTGACAATTTAAATATAAAATGGTTTGAGTGTAAGCGTGTAACATTGTCAGTTGTGTTAAATTAAAATTCACAAAATGTATTTACATTGTAGCATATTTTAAACTCATAAGAGTGGGTTTAAAACATGATATCGTCTCGATAAACTGCACCTTAAATAATAATACTTTTATGTCATAATCCTTATGAGACTGGGTCATGAAAAGTCTTAACCTTTCTTTTATGTGATAACCTACGAAATAATTGTTAATAATTCAGTAATTAAAAGTAGACTCTATGCTTTTAAGGTTCGACAAAGAGTAGGGCCAACCCTGTTACTTAAAGGATAAAGATGGATTACATGATTGGGACATGATTCTATGGTGAGCATGTATATGTATATTGTTTAAGCTGCATTATTCTTTATAATAATTTGTTTAATATGATTTGACTTGCATAATTATATAAATGCATATAAATATTATAGATAAGAATCATTTACTAAGTACATTGTGGCTCATATATTCTTTTCAAAATATTTTAGGTTTAGATGGAGAAGGAAATGAAGGGCTAAAGAAAAGTGGTGGACTATTCAATAATGGATTACGCATCAAGCGTCGGATATTATATTGAAATGTGTTGTATGGTTTGAAATAAACATTTAATTTTAGAATTGTTTATCAAGTGTTTTAAATTTGAAAGTAGTCAATATTTTAGAGGAGAATTTTGTCAAAATTATGACATGCTATTATATAAATAGATATAAAATATATAATATTTATTAAATGATAGTCGTAAAATCACTTTAACTACAAAGTGGGCTACAATGAAAATTATGATTCAATTGAGCTCCTATGTGCGTATTGCATTTAAATATATTTTACAAATTAAAACTTGTAGGAAAAGAAATGTAGACCATGGTATGTGGGCCTCAGGGAGTAAATAAAAAAGCAATAAACGAGAAGTGAATTTCAAGCATTTCCTTACGCTAACTTCCAAATAAGCACAACAAATCTATATATATATATATATATATATATTAGTGGTTTTTAGATATTTAAAATGATTCAACAGGTCAAATATAGTGTAGTTAGATCGTTTGCCCAACATTCACGGCTTAACTTAATTGACCATGACTGGTGTTTTATGAATTTTGAAGTTCTTTTAGGGCACAAGGGCTGCCATCATACTAGGAATATGTAAGGTATAATATAAAGTCAATTGTAGTTCAACAAATTATATGACCAACAGAAAATACCAAAGCAAATATATATATATATTACATTTCTATTTTCCAAGAAAATCATAGAGATTTAAACAAACAATAAGGGATTTTTATTTTAGTTTTTTTAAAATATTATAATTTTGATAGTGCAATAAAACAAATACAAATGAACAACTTTAAATAATAATAATAATAATAAGCAAATATATCTTGTTAGTTGCGTTTTAAAGGGAAATGGGAAAATAAAAAATGAATATTATGGATGGACAAGTCAATTCAAGACAATTTGATGTCCCAAAAGGAGGGTTGGATACTTGGACTAGGACACAGAGTATGTGGTTTCGGCTAATGCAAGGATTGGATGCGCGGAAGTTCCCACGAGTCAAAGCCATTGTGAGTCAGAATGAACCCTCAAAGCTATTGAAACCCCGCTTTCATGCCCAATAAATTTCTGACCCTTCATTCAAAAGTTTCAATTCAAATGAACTGAAAAAACTTTTATAATTCGATCATCATTGTTACTATCTTTGTCAATTATGATTATCAAAACTAAAACCATTATCAGATAAATGTATTAGGGATGAACAACTATTATCAACCTCGAACCTCATGCCTACATGGGTGTCGATGTAATTGGATCACAGTTATTTTTTTATTATTTGTATAACATATACTATTAAAACAAATCTATATGTGGTCTAAACTGGGATTCACAGTTATTTTAAATATTTCAATAACATTATCATAACGTATATTAAACAAAAAAATGAAAAAAAAATGTCACTAATAACTTTTTTTTAAATGAAACCAAAAACTTTAGGAAGATAACACTGGAAATGTTTTATGTCACATACAAAATGTTTAAATATAAACCAAATTGAAGAACAATCTATTAATTCAAAATAGCGAAACACCACTTAATGTAACACATCATATACAGATTGAAATAATATTTAGATAAAAACACTAAATGTATAAGTAGTTTTAAAGATATCAGAACCTATTTTGTTTTATAAAAAATGCTCTAAAGTAAGCATATGTCCTTCACAAAGCTTTCTACTAATTGGAGAAAGTAGACAACATTGAAACCAACAAATACATTATCTTTTATGAACAAAAAAACACCTAATCTAACAAATAAATAAATAAAAGCATATATAACACAAAATCTAAAACATTTTAAGAGACAAGTTTGGATAAATCAAGCACATGAAGGTTAAAATTAAAGGAAAAGAATGATAGTCATGAAATGGTGCCCAAATGCTGCAGGGATAAGACATTAAAGAGGATCACTAAGACATTAAAGTAGATTATTACTAGCACCAACAACAACAACAACAATAATAACAATAATAATAAACAATGAAAAATGTCTTATTTAGAATATTACTCTATTTTTAGAAGACACTGGGGTCTTTGATCCATAATTTAACAAATTTGTAAGTGCAATTAAAAAAAATTAACAAGGTTTGTTTTTTTTAAACAAAAAAAAAAAACAATGTATTTCCTTTAGAAAGTTTCAAAATATTCTTTCTAAATTTGATCAATGAAACATGGTTTCTATATTTTTCTAAATTTTAAATCACGAACCAACCACAAGGGGCCTTGTTAAGTATTCAATGAATTTCTTGTAAATAGATTGACTGATATTGTAAAAATAGTTTTTCCAAGTTTTCAACTATGAAATACAAAACTTTTTTTATTTTCATATCTAGTTCTTCCTTGATCTCCTTAGCATTCTCTTACTCCTTAATCAAACTTAAACTTATAAACACCCATAATCTACTAAACATACATGGTTAATAATTTGACAACATAGAAAAGTCTTTCTACCAATAGTCTTTTTGAGAAAAATTACTCTCTTAATCTTATTTATTCTCTGTGTTTTTCTCTTGTTTCTCTTCTCTTACAATTTACATTTCATATAAGGAATTTATAGGCATTTTATTGAATTTAAATATTGTAGATAATGGAGGGTGAGCGGCCTTCAGTCATTTAATGTAACAACCTGTATTTGTGAATATGTATTTTTATATTTTTTTACAAATTTTAATGAAAATACATGAAATATTCTTAATTTTTCAAATTTTGAATTTCTTATTGAAGAAAAAAATGAGAATAATGGGAAAAAATACAAATTTAAGGAGAAAATATGTGGAATCATAAGAAAAATGTGATTTCTTGAGAGAAATTATTTTTGGAATTGATTATTGAATTTTCGAAATAATTATAGAATTTTTAGAGAAATTAATGAAATTTTTAGGAGAAAAATGTAATTCTGATGGGTCATTCAATTTTTTGGAAAAATAATTGTATAAATAATGAAAATAGTGTATGATTGGAGCTTTTGAGAGAAATGAAGATTAAATGATTTTTGATAATTTAAAAAAATACAAAATTTTGATATATATATATATATATATATATGTGTGTGTGTGTGTGTGTGTGTGTGTGTGTCCATATACAAAAAAAAACAAACAACAAAAAAAAAACAAATATATATATATATAATACAAGATGAAATCGAGCCACCTGGGCAGCCCAAGCACATGGGCCTAGACTGCCCAGGCCCATGTGGGTCGTGCTGGGCACACAGCCCAGCTTGCCACTCCCTTTCCCCCCTTTTTCCTTCTTTTTCCTCTCCTTTCTTCCTTCCCTTCATCATTTCCAGCTGAAATCTTGAAAAACTAGCAAGGAAAAAACCAGTTTTTCCATGGATTTTGCTCATTGTTTTCATCATCAATGCAATCCCCCAACAGCTCCCCATGTTCCTTGGAGCATTGAGCCATGAGCCAAGGCATTATCAGCTGGATATACTGCAAAAATCTCGTCCAAACCAGCCACAAGAGATCTTTGATCTAGTTTTTCTGCATTTTTGACTTGCAAACCCACCACCTTCAAACTTAAATATCTCTCTCATCCAAAGTTTGTTTTGGACGTTCTTATATTCGTTGGAAAGCTCACACTGCCCCCTTCGATGAGACCATAGGCTCGAGGTCCGAGCGCAGGGTTAGGGTACACGATGTGATTAGATTAGGCTCGAGGTCCGAGCGTCAGGGTTAGGGCATATGATCAGTGCACCTAGCCTCAAACCCGCTCGAGCACGACACTTTAGGACCGAGCACAGGGTTAGGGTGTTCGACGAATGCGCCTAACCCTTGACCCGTTTAAGTGGCCGATATGCCTGACTCTTGACTCACTCGAGCGATAACCATAGGGTTGTATTTGATGATTTGAACCCTAGTCTTGATATGATTTTGAACTGCATGTATTTAAACTGCTTTTCTTCAACTGTTGCACTCTTTATAACTGCTTTTATGACATACCATGATTCTTGAAAAATTATTTTACTGTTACTATTTATGCATACATGCACTGTTTTTAGATGGCGATTAGGTAATATACTAATTTTACTACTCACTGAGCCACGTTGACTTTTAGGCTCATTACTCTACTAACATTTCATGTTCCTCAGCAGCTAATAGAGGGAAAGGCGTGGTGATAGCTTAGTCCCAAAGTGGTTTTCTGTTTCTTTTTGTTTTTATCTAAGGTCGGTCACATTTTGTATGTCTGTAATGGTTTAATGGTCAAACTGTACTTTTGGGACATGATAATGTGTAATATTTTGTTGCTTTCGCACCTTATAGAAAGAATGTTTAAATTACTCTGATGTCGTTTGTTATAAGAATTAGAATGTAAGGGTTTAACAGTGATTAGGCAAACTCGACTCGATGAGTGAGTTCGTTGAATCACTGTGCCGATCGGGCAGTCCTTCGGCCTAGGAAAAGGGTCCCGACAGACTTGGTATCAGAGACATGTTTTTAAAATTTAAGAAACACTGATAAATCAAGGGCCTAGATGACATCAGAGTAATCACGAAAGTAAACAAAACCCCTAACTTAAAGGAAAAGGGGGAAACTACCAGTAATGGAACATAATTCTGAACATAATGTCTGTCACCAAATGTTTAGGTTTGGTCTATTATGAATAGAGGAATAATTGGAGAACTCGATTTGAAATGCAGATAATAGATGCCGCCCAGACGGGGTAGACCCAGGCGAGGTGGGCCACCGCTAGGGCCTAGGGAGCCAACGCCGCCACCACCTTCAGTTCAGCCTGAGCCGGAGGACCTCATATAGAGGCTCGATGCTTTGATTAGGGCCTTTAACGAGGTTATGCAGGCCCAAACGGCCTTACTGAGGGAAAAACTCGATAGAATGGAGGCAGAGAGGCATAAAGATGAGTCGTCCACGGCAGTAGGACCCTCCGTACCGATTGCACCAGTGGCGACGGTCGCCCCTACTGTTGTGTCGCCATCACCTACTCCGCCTGCACCACCCATTCCAGAGCCACCAGTTCGGGCAGTGGTAGCTCTTGTTGCTCCTATCCAGGACAGACAGGGAGATGAGAGAGCCCATGCCCGGCTCCTCAAGAGTTTCGTGGACTTACGCCCTACGACGTTCATCGGAGGTATCAATCTGGAGGTGGCAGAGCATTGGTTACTGAATATGGAGAATAATGCTGAGACCTTGCGACTATCAGAGGCGGACCGAGTCTTGTTCTCAATGTACATGATGGAGGGTGAGGCCGTCAGATGGTGGCGGACTACGAGGAACATAGAAGGTCAGATCACCTCTTGGGCCATATTTAGAGAACTGTTCCTTCAGGCTTACGTTCCAGAGGCAGAGCGAGAACGTAAGAAAATGGAGTTTTTGAGCTTGCGCCAGGGGGCCATGACAGTGAGAGAGTACACCCACGGGTTCCTGCAGTTAGAGACATATGCCCCATGGTTGATTGCTGAGCCGAGTAAGAGGGCTGGATTTTATAGACAAGGACTGAGCGTTGTTATTAGACAGGCGACTTCTATGTCCAGGGTTCAGACCTTAGAGGAGATCCAAAAGGAGGCCCTCCAATATGAGATGGTCGGGTTAGATAGGCGCCTGAGATTTTCATTGTGCTGAATAGCACTCCTCAATCTCAGCCACAGCAACAGATACAGTTACAGAGTCAGCCGTCATATAGAGGTGGGTCAGGAGAGTATAGAGGCCGGGATCGTTACCAGAGGCACAAGAAGAGGAAGTTTTCTGAGAGCATCGCCCCTGGACAGGCCGCTACAACAGCTATTGCACTTGCGGCCACACCTATTCAGTCACAGCCACCGACAGAGCAGCAGAGTACATTTTATGGGGCCGAGGTCGAAGCCGCGGACAGAGTCAGGGCTACCAGGGGGGACAAAGGCCACCCCTTACATGTTTTTAGTGTAAACAGGTTGGACCAAGAAGGCGGAGTGCCCAACTCTTACGACAGGTCCCAATTCTTTCACCCTTGCCTTTAGAGACAAAGCACAGGCTGTCACACAGCCTGACCCGACTCAACGAGGACCTTGGTGGAAGGTATCGTTTCGCTTTATGATTCATCTATATATGTGCTGATTGATGCTGGTTCTACTCTATCTTTTATTTCTAGATATGTTGTGGACAAATTAGGGCTTAGACCAATTAGGTCCCCCACTTATTTGATATTGAGTATTGCTGTTGGGGAACGCATCTACCCCAACATGATCTGTGAGGGGTGCGTACTTAGATTGGGAGATTTTGAAACTATTGTGGACCTCCGAGTGTTGGAGTTTCTCGAGTTCAATGTCATACTCAGGATGGATTGACTGGCTACATATCACGCACATGTCGACTGCTACGCCAAGAGGATCGTATTCCGAATCTTGGGGCGACCCATTATTGTTTTTCAGGGTAGAGCCTCTGATAGGCAGAGCACCCATGACATATTGGTTACACAGCATGACATGGACACCCTGGCCGATTTGACCACCATAGATGAGGGACCTTCGCGGTCTAGTATTGATGAGATTTCAGTTGCCAGATATTTCCCAGACGTGTTCTCGGAGGATCTACTTGGTTTGCCCCCTAAGCGGAAGATCGACTTCATCATCGAGGTCATTTCAGGGACACGACCAATGTCGATTCCTCCTTACCGCATGGCGCCGAAGGAGTTACAAGAGCTGAAGGTTCAGCTAGAGGATTTATTGGGTAAGGGTTTCATTACCCCTAGTGTGTCACCTTGGGGCGCTCCGTTATTGTTTGTAAAGAAGAAGGATGGGAGCCTCCACTTATGTATCGACTATAGACAGTTGAACAAGGTGACAATCAAGAATGAGTATCCTCTTCCACGTATCGACGACTTATTTGATCAGCTTAAGAGTGTCAAAGTGTTTTCAAAAATTGATTTGAGATCAGGGTACCATCAGCTGAGGGTCAGAGAAGAGGATGTGCAGAATACAGCATTCCACACTAGATATGGGCACTACGAGTTCTTAGTCATGTCGTTTGGCGTGAAAAATACCCCTGCTATGTTTACGGACCTCATGCAAAGAGTGTTTCGGCCATACCTTGATACTTTTGTGATTATCTTCATTGATGATATTTTGATTTATTCAAGGTCTCGAGAGGAACATGTAGAGAACTTGAGGATCGCATTAAAGACCTTGAAGGAGCATAGGTTGCATGCCAAGTTTAGCAAGTGCGAGTTTTGGTTGTCAGAGGTCCGATTTTTAGGTTACGTGGTTAGAGCTGAAGGAATTTTTGTTGATCCGGCTCAAATTGAGGCAATTATCAGCTGGCCGAGACCTACCACGGTGACTGAGATCCGCAACTTCTATTTTATGAAAAATAACAAATGAGCACTCGGAGCATGTCAAAAATGATGACAAACTGTGCTACCAGATATGCATGATTTGTTACTTAAAAAAATTTTGGAAAATCTGTCATCATACCATGATTTTGTGCTTGCTGTTATGAATTTTTAAAAATACTTAGACATGTCCGATTTCCATGAAATTTGGCGGATATGTTCATGAAACAAGTAAGAACGTTGTGTAAAAATTTTGTCTCAAATAGATAAGTATAAGGGGGTCAAATAAGTGTCTGTCATATGTAATCCAGGAAACCAAAATTTCCTGATATCACCCTTGGAAAACATACTAAACGGAGTCCAAAATTCATGAAATAAAATTTTAGAGACACCTTAGGAAGTTTGGATCATAACTAAAAAATATTGCAAAAATCCGATATATGGATTGACAGCAGAAAAATTGTGAGTCTTGCTGCACAGTTAGAACAAATAGGATTAGAACAAATAGGACCAGATTTGAGCATCTCTATGATTCCACTCAAAAACCATAGTAAATGAGATCAGAAAAATAGAAACATAAAATTCTGATGAATATTTGAAGGGTCTGAATCAAATCTAGAAAGTTTTGCTTAAATCTAACGGTTGAATTAATCGCAAGAAAATTAACAAATTTGCTGCGCAAATTAAACTAAAAGGCTTAGAATTGACTAAGTGTTGAAAATTGAGAATTTTGACCTAATTGACTTGATTTTGACCAAATTGAACCAAATTGACCAATGTTAACTAGGTTGATCAAGTTTGACCTAGTTGACCAAGTTTGACCGATTGATCAAGTTTGACCGATTCGAATTGACTAAGACCAATTAGGAATAGTAGGACTGAATTAAGCAGCGTTTCATGAAGAACTAAAATTGGGTCTAACATAACGCAGATTTGAGTATAGATCGGGGGACTGGGCCGAGTGTCGAGGTGACATAGGTGCACGGGACTCGAGGTGAGTAGTTTAATTCGGTTGTTATCTTAACTGTATTCCTTGCATGGAAAATGATTGAAATTGTCATCGATTGAAATGGTTTTTTGTGTTGAGCTACAGTGATTGATTTGAAATATATGTAGTTGTACATTGATAGTGAGACCATAGGCTCGAGGTCCGAGCGCAGGGTTAGAGTACACAATGTGATTGGATTAGGCTCGAGGTCCGAGCGTCGGGATTAGGGCATATGATCAGTGCGCCTAGCCTCAAACCCGCTCGAGTACGACACTTGAGGACCGAGCACAGGGTTAGGGTGTTTGACAAATGTGTCTAACCCTTGACTCACTTGAGTGGCCAGTACGCCTAACTCTTGACCCGCTCGAGCGATGACCATAGGGTTGTACTTGATAATTTGAACCCTAGTCTTGATATGATTTTGAACTGCATGTATTTAAACTTTTATTCTTCAACTGTTGCATTGTTTATAACTGCTTTTATGACATACCATGATTCTTGAGAAATTGTTTCACTGTATTATTCATGCATACATGCATTATTTTTGGATGACGGTTAGGTAATATACTAATTTTACTACTCACTGAACCACGTTGACTTTTAGGCTCACTACTCTACTAACATTTCAGGTTCCTCAGCAGCTGATAGAGGGAAAAGTGTGGTGATTGCCTAGTCCCAGAGTGGTCCTCTGTTTCTTTTTGTTTCTATCTGAGGTCGGTCACATTTTGTATGTCTATAATGGTTTAATGGTCAAACTGTACTTTTGAAACATAATAATGTGTAATATTTTGTTGCTTCCGCACCTTGTAGAAAGAATGTTTAAATTACTCCAATGTTGTTTGTCGTAAGAATTGGAATGTAAGGGCTCAAAAGTGATTAGGCGAACTCGACTCGATGAGTGAGTTTGTTTAATCACTATGTCGGTCAGGTCGTCCTTCAACCTAGGGAAGGGGTCCCGACACTTAACCCTTTTTTCGCGGTTCAATGAAAACATTTTTTCTTCTTAGAGGCAATCCAATAATCCATGATCTTTTTATTTGGACATTTTGGGCTTTAATAAAAATGTCTATACAAAAGGTACTTCATTCATATATTTTTGAGCCTTCGCATTTTTCTTCCTCTAAATGAAAGTTTTTTTTTTTTAAAAAAAAAGATGTTTCATTTGTATTTTTCTAGAAAAAAAAATGGCTTCTCTTCAACTTACCTTAGAGAGAAAGTGTCTATGAGAAAAACGCCATCTACGTTGACATAAAAATTTATGAAGATATATATGTGGATATGTGATAGTACTTTTAGTAAATTGGGCATTAGAGAAATAATTTTAATTAATTAGATCAATCACGTCAAAACTCCTTTTAGGTTAATAATCTTTTATTTATCAACTTTTGGAGATAATTTCAATGATGATCACTAAATTTATGGATTGTAATACATCAATCACAAAACTTAACTTTATAATGAAAAAAATAATTGAACATGACACACATGCTACACCCATGACACTCAGAGCACCTCAACAAACAAAAAAACATATAGTAGCCTCTATCAATTCCCCAATCTGACCAACCTCGACATTGTTTATGCTTGCATCCGATCTCACACGAATTGGCTGGAGTTTTGTGGATTGTAAATAACTTTATGCTTGCATCCGATATTGGCTGGAGCTTTGTGGAATATGTGAAGGGAGTGATGATGGTCTAAGAGCAATTGGGCAGTGTTGCTAGATGTTGGAGGAGCTCACACTTTATGACCATAGAATGGAGAAGGGTGGGTTGCGGGGATGTGCTTCTATAAGAACTTGAAGGCATTGAAGCTTTAATCTTACAAGGCAACCAACACAAATCTAAGACCTAAGGAGCATTTAGGCCAGGGTTTTGCCCTTACCCTATTTTAGAACGATTAATGTAGGTAAGTATAATTTGTGAGATAAGCTGAGTCTGAGTGCATTGTTTATGGTCTATAGGGCAATGAGGAAAACCATCATTCAGGATTATTGGGGATTGATAGATGAGCAGAAACTCTTTTGCACAACTTGAGCAACTATAGATGGGGAAACAATCATTTTGGAATCTAAGCAGTTCACAAATATTGTTGAATTTAAAAGAAACAATGGAAAAAAAATGAAGATTTCCCAATTTTACCTCTAGCCATGTTTGGTAGGGGGGATTGGGATAGGATAAGATAATTTTATCCTATCATATGTTTGGTGCTACATAGGATAGGAAAAAATTTATCTAGGTCCATATGAGTTATCCTATATTGATAGAATAACTCAATCCCACCATTTTTGGTAGGATTGAGTTATCTCACCTAAAAATAAATAAATTTTTTACTTTTATTTTTTAAAAAAAATATTTTTAAAAATATTTTTATCTTATCCTATTCCATCAAAATAATTTTATCTCATCCTGTACAACAAACGAGCCCCTAAAATAGAGATATGGGTTTCAAGTGGTGGGATGGGCTTCATTTCCTACACTTCTTCTTTTTGTGAAAGATCAATATTTATTATTATTATTATTATTATTATTATTGGATTGTTTAGTTAAGTTTATGGCTACTAGATTGAGTTAAAACTATAATTCCTCCTTAATTTTGAGATTTTGTAAACTCTAT
>JAJIYU010006283.1:0-20929 GCA_030144865.1 Tinospora cordifolia
TGTTGATTCTTTCAAAGGTTACAAAGGAATTAGGATTTTAATGCGTTAGGTTGTTAACTGTACGCCTGGGGGTATTAGGCAATTTGGCTAATAAGTATTAAGGTGCCTCGGGAAAAGGTTTGAGTGAAAGTGTTATAACCTAAAGAATTATGAATTAGATTAATTGAAATAAAAATTAAGGGGGAATACATGAGATTTTATAATCTGAGAGACTTAATTAATCTAGTTTTCAAAACCAATATTCGCTTGCTTTTCAATTCGATTTTAGTTTCCGATCTTCAAAATTAGTTATTAGCCTTAATAAAATTGATACTAATATTTGATTGAGATTTAAGATTATTAGCCATATAGGTTTCTTGAGGATGATATCTAGTTTCTTACCTTGTATTACTATTATAAACATGTACACTTGCAGTGATCCCCCCACTTTTTTTTCTTTTCTTTTCTTTTCTTTTTTCCTTTTTCTTTTCTTTTTCCTTTCTTCTCTCTTTTTTTTCCTATTTTTTTTACTATTATATATCTTTATTTATTCATTTACCACCGATTATTTATTATTTATTATTTATTATTAATATCATAATTTATTTGTCTATTCATTTATTTATTTATTTTTAACTATTCATAATTTTATCAATTTGTATGGTTAATTCCAAAAATATGGTTGGACCAATAAAATCGATTACACCAAAACTGAAGATGGTCACAAAATGCAAGACCCTTTGTATAGATTTTTGGTATATAGGGTTATATCAATCCTTAAACAATACAATAAATGCAATTACAAAGATTTATATAATTAAAATAATTGAGACATTACGTGATTTAGATGTTATTAAAAACTAAATGTTTGAGGGTTAAGAAGGCATTTAACATACTTATTTATAACAAAGTTCAAATTTTGAATGGAAGAGATTAATTCTCAAATTTATTAGTGTCCTGATGAATTTATTATGGAAACTCAATTTCAAAGTAATTAATAAATAATGCATGAACATGGCTCTCCAAGCCCCACTATGTCCCATTCTCCTTCCTACCACACAATCTATTTCATTCAAGTTTTATGGTCTCATTTTCTTTTCCAAGTTTTGACAATTTATATACGATTTTTTTTTGTTTTTAATGCATTGCATTTGCACGTAACACGTGAAAAGGATCGCGTCTTCAATTTAATTTTTTGTCAAAACAAAAAAAAAGTAAGAAAGAAAAATTCTCCGTGCTTTAGACTAATTGACTAAAAAATGAAATTAGATGTACAGTGGGCTTGATTGTTCGTTGATGCATGCTTGTTTACTAACCACAGTCTTTAATTTGAGTACTGTCCACGGCAAGAAATTAAGCATGTTAAAGTCATTTCTAAGATGTGAAATGTTGAAATGAAAGGCTAGTAGACATCAAGACAGACAAGTTTATAATAACATTGGCATTAATTGGATAGAGTTGAAATTTTTTACAAAATGAATACGTTAAGGTATCAAAGTGCTAAATATAGATATACTTCATTTATAAATTGGTGGCATCATAATTGGGTGGGCGTGAGTCCAAACCTAACCCAACCTAAATTAATTCAATCACCGAAAAAAAAAAAAAAAGAGTGCAAGTGATATTAACATGTCATTTTAGATAATAATAATTGAAAGACTAAAATCACAGGCATGAGAATGTTTGGACCGGCAACTTAATTCAAGGCCAACCCTACTGCAAATACCTACACCAGTACACCATGCTGAGGCTCAGTTCAATTGGCATGTGAGACTCTTATAAAAATGAAATAATGGAACTTCAAGTGTTTTGTCGCAAGTCTTGTAGAGTTCTCTTCTCTAACCATGAGAACTAAAAAAAAAAAAAAAGAGAATTAGGGTTCTCATGATTCATTTGTTCTTCATCTTTACGGAGTTTCAGTTGTACTTTTTTTTCTTGTTTCATTCCTTTTTTTTTTTTTTTCATATTCAGGATTGAGCTTGTAGGTATGTTTTTATGTTTGTCTCTCATATGTGGATAGTACTTTTATGCTTGCTAGATTGTAAATAGATTTTCTTTTTGTTATTATCTAGTAAATTATGTTTATACTTGAGTCGTGGTCTATAAAAGGATAACATGGGTACAATTGAAAAACGTTGAATATGGAAATATATACTACATGAAAATAAAATTATATGTATATAAAAGATATGATAAAGAATATATATTCTATATGCTTATTATATTGAATACATGTAACGTATCACATCAATATAATATCGAATATATGTAAGATATTATATTGTGTATAAGTAGTAACATCTCTCCTCAAACTCAAGGTGATTAAAAAATTCATTTTGAGTTTTTGAACTAAATCACAATAAAATCTAGGTAGATGTCCCTTAGTAAAGATGTTGACAAGCTAATTGAATGAAGCAACATGAGTCAGGCGAGCAATACCTCGTTTGATGTGTTGAAAATAAAGTGACAATCAATCTTAATGTGTTTTGTGCACTCATGAAATATATCATTATGAGAAATTTGTATAACACATACGTTATCACAATAGAGAGTATAACTTGTTGGAAGAGAAATTCCTATGTCTTGTAGCAACCAACAAAATCGAGAAGAAAAAAAATATCCAGTGACATAATGACGATTAATAGGATCATTGGCCCAATTTGTATAAGAAAATGCATGAAGCTCAAATGAGGAGTGAGTAGAGAAATAAAGGCCATTAAACAAAGTATCCTTGATGTACTAAAGTATACATAAAATTGTTGCATAATGAGAAGATCTCAAAACATACATAAACTGGCTCACTAATTGAACCACATAAAATAGATTAAGTTGATTCATAACAAGATAGATTCATGAGATTACCAACTAATTGCCTATATAACATTACATCTGGCAGAGGCTCACCATCATTAGGCAACAACTTCAAATTTCCTTCTAACAAATTGTCAACGATCTTATTGTTAGTCAAGTCAACACAAGACAAGAGATTAAAGGCAAAATTAGCTTGAGAGAAATAATATTTATTACAACTAGATGTGACTTCAAGGCCTAAGAAGCTGATAAGTGATTGCAAATTCTTCATTTTGAAAGTTTGACTTAGAAATTGTTGTAAAGCAAGGATCGCTAATATATCATTTCTTGTAATGACCATATCATCTACATATAGTAGAAGAAGGCCAACCTCTGAAAGATGAAGAAACAAAGCAAATTTATTAGAACTAGAAGTAAAACCATGTTAAGAAAATATATAGCTAAACATAAAAAACCAAGCTTGATGAGATTGGTTGAGACCATATATAGATTTACGGAGATGAAAACTTTTCCTAATGGATGATCAAAACCATAGCGAGATTGTAAATATACTTTCTTGACGAAATTGCCATTAAAAAAATAGATTTTTAACATCCATTGGAAACATCTTCCGCAATCAAATTGTAGAAATAGCAAGCAAGAAACAAAATGCGGTAAAATGTGCAACTGGAGCAAAAGTTTCCTCATAGCCAATACCATGTTCTTATGTGAATCTTCTAGCAAGCATGCCTTATAATATTATCCACTTACTTCTTACTACATCCAATTTATGAGGTAAATTAGTTAAATCTCACGTATGAGTGGCTTCTATTGTTGGGAGTTCTTCAACCATAACTTTTTGCCATTGAGGGTCAGATAAAGCCTCTTGATAAATGTTAGGCTCATGTATTGCGGCAAGAGCAAAGAAAGAATGATAATCATTAAGGTGAGATGGAACATTACATACTCAATTAGAATGATGAACCTTAGGTATGATGTTAGGCCCAGTAAACACGGACATAGCAATTAGATAACTAAACATTATAGGCTAGCTGGTTTTGTTTGTTAAAAAGGGGTCTGTTAAGCTTGATTCACCTATATTAGAGTTAGGAAAAAGAGTTAAAGGTGGATCGACAAAGATAGTAGAGTAATAAGCGAGATTATGAGGACAATGATGAAATAAAGGTAAATAGCTAATATTTCCAAGATTGCATGTCTCAAAATATGGAGTTTTTATGAAATTATAACAATAATAACCCTCATGAAATAATCAGGTGTTTTCCATTAAAGCCTCATATGGGGTATGACCAAATATGGTATGCAATGGAAATCAATTAATGGTGTACATTATGGTGAGTACAACCTCCCCTAGAAGAAATAGGGTAAATAAGCAAAAAAAAAAAAAAAAAAAAGATTGTACATTATCCAAAATGTGTCAATATTTTTGCTCAGCACAACCATTTTGCTAAGAAGTATATAAACATAAACAACATTATAAGGTTCCATTCGATCTTAGTGTTTTAATAAAGGCAGTAGAAGTATACACTACAACATAATCATGTTAAAAAAGTTTAATGACTCACCTAAATTGAGTATAAATCATTTTCTAAAAATTATGGAAAGTATCAAGCAACTCAGAACATTCATTTAAAAGGTACAACCAAGTATATCATGAGAAATCATTAAGAAAATTAGTGAGTACTGGGGTAGGACCCCAAATATCTGAGTGAATAAGGTCAAATAGAGCAAATAATACAAAGTCACTTTTACTGAATGCTAATACACTCTGCTTTAGTTGATAATGAATGCAATCAAAATGTTCAAAATTATCTTGGCCTAAACAATCAGTCGAAGCTAAAGACTTAATTCAAGACAATGATGTATGATCTAAATAAGAATGCGACAAACTAGATTTTGAGACAAATTTTGTAATAAAGAGACTAGGTTTGTAACATGTAAAGAAGTAAGCTCAAAAAAATGTCCAACTTTGCGTTTGGTCCCAATTAGTCATCTCATCTTCTAATCCTACACATTACATCCCTTATTAGAAAACATTAAGGTAAGGCCATTATCAACAAGTTAACCAACTGAAAGAAGATCGATGGATAAGTTGGGTAGAATAAGTATGTTAGGAAGGGAAAGAATGTGTGTGGTTGTTGCACCTAAATGATTGACAGGCATAACAAATCTATCAACACTATAGATTGAAGAGATGGGTGGAGGATGGTTATTAGGTGAAACCAAGGAAACATCAAAAGTCATGTGATTACAACATGAAAAATTACTAAAACAAGGAGGGGTTTTGCTTGATTGAGCATAAGCACAGTAAATGTTTGGGATATAACCTATTGAATGAGGGCCTTCAGATCAGTTTTAGTAAGAGATAAGATAGGTGCTTTAAATGTCTTTGGTGGTGAAAGAATAATAGAAGCGGTAGTAGTTTTATGAGAATTATATGTTTTGGCCTAATCAATCATTTTCTTTCAACATTCTAAGCCACGATAGCCAAAATAGCCACACTTGTAACATTACTCAATAAACCTAGGCTTAACTCCCACAAAAAACTTTAAAGATGGAGCAAAAATCTCATTTTGAGAAACAAGTAGAGTAAAATTTGTCAAAATTCGGTTAGTAGTCTTACCAACTTTAATAGCATGATGCATATCTTCCGAAAGTAACTTAGTGAGAACACTTTCTAGTGTTGGAAGAGGATATTATGATGAAGTAGAAAAGCATGGATATGCTTGAAATCGTCATGGAAACCCATCACAAATTTAATAAATTGTTGACAATCCCAATAAGATTGAAAAATGATACAAGATGAGTGATGTGTGGATCAACTTGAGATTGCTTGTCCCAAAGTTCACCAAATTGCTTACGAAAGTCTTGAATGGATTCTCTTGATGCTTGTCACAATTTTTATAGCTAAGATTATGACTAATATTGGAGAGTCAAATCACTTGAATAATTGTATCGATTAGCTAAAAAATTTCATGCATTGCAAAATTTAGACAAGTGCTTCAATAAAGTGTTGGCGGTTCAACCACCAATAGTTTGGCGAGCATGAATGAGTGGCGACATAAGACAAGGAAAGAAAAAGCATTGTCGCAACTCTAGTAGGAAGAAATAAACATTCTCCAATTTATCAAACCCTCTCTGATACCATAGAAAAAGAAATTCCTTGTATCTTTTCCAAGGACACATGGGAATTTATACATGAGTTGCAAAAGAAAATATGTGTACAATTGGAAAATGTTGAATATGGAAATATGTATCATATGAAATAGAAATATATGAATATAAAAGATATGATACCACAAAACATATTCGATATGTATCATAAAGGATATGATACCAATATAATGTCGAATATATATAAGATATTATATCGTGTATGTATGGTAATACTTTCAATACTATCTCATTAATCATGGTTTATCAACATTCACATCTTCGTACACACATGTTATTTTGGTGATGCACATTAAATTGCATATTGAAATATTTATTCAGCGTTAAACCTAAGTTGATGTAAGCTGCATGTTTTGTGGTAGATTGTTGTATTAATTAGATTCTTATGCAAGTTATATTTAAAACAAGTACAACTTAGTCTGGAAGTAGTGTCATTCTCAAGCATTGATGAATATGATTACATGTAGTTTCTTCGGTTTTAGGTCTACTCTTTTTTTTGTTACAATGCAATAAACGACACTAAAGCCTTAGAAAGGAAACTGCGGAAGCATCTACTAACATAATAGGAAGAAGCCCTGCAAAAACTTGATCATGCTTCACAAGACGATCATCAGAGTAGAAAGCTCTATTTGCAAGAAAATTTGCACATTGGTTTCCTTCGTGAAGGACATAACAAAGACAGAGCTGCCAGTTTCGGCGCTTTAACAAGTTGATGTCATCGATAAGATTAGCTAGAAGGTGTTATTTATAATCTTCCATAGCAAGAATGTCAAAAGCCACTTTAGACTATATTTCTAAAATGACCTTGGGAAAGTTAAGCTCTAAGGCTAACTTCAAACCATGTTTTACTCTTTGGAGTTTTGTAACGACATCGAATAGATTCCCAAATGCCTAAAACAACTAGAGACCTATTTGCCTCGCCAATTTTGGATGATAACTCCAAAGGAAGCTTGGCCTGGATTGCTTCTTGCCGCCCCTTTAGTATTTACTTTAAACCCTATTAGGTTTATCCCAAGTCACCCAATGTGGAGTATTAGCAACACTAGTTTTGAAGTCTTCATCAAAGGCACTCCTCATATCAGCCAACATATATTTCCATGAGTTCATAACACTACGTATGTTGTCTGTGGAATCTTTTATGAGCATTTCCTATAATTCCAAATAACCCAAATAGTCATCGCAATTTTCATAGTCCAAACTACCTTTGTACTATGTCGCATATGCTCCCTCATAGCTTTCAGATTAATCTCGCACCAATTAATACTATAAGTCTCATAGAAGCCAGGAGGAGGGGTATGGCTAAGGATACGACACCATATGTCACGAAAATGAATACAATCTCTGAGAGCATGAATAATATCTTGCTCACCACTCAAACACTGTTTGCATACAGGGTCACCAGCTATCCCCTGAGCAAATCTATGACTTTCAATGAGAAGCTTACCATGAAAATTCAACCAAATAAAGCATATACTTTTCTACAAAATAAGTAACCTACAGATCTAGTTTTGACAAAAAACAGTTGAATTTCCACCTTCTCCATAGCCAGTTGGTAAGCCGACTGAAAATGAACCTCCCTGTTGTTGTAAATCGCTAGATATGTAACATCCCAGCTCTCGATCTTTCTCACATACGTCATAGGCGACGTAGTTGTCTCGTAGCTTGAGACTTCATTTCTTTCAAGTGCAGTCTATCCTGCTTTCTATCTGAGAACTGGGGATATTATTTTTTCTTTTCATCATTTATCACATCTGTTAGTTTCATCAGATCATATCCCAAGGTATAGAGTATAAATACAACAGAAACACAATAATCTCAGTATTTCAAATAACTGAAAACATTGATTCATGATCAAAGTTACGAACAATTCTGTGGGCTCCATAGCCATCTTTTGATAATGCAAATACTATCGACATCTGACATGATCAAATATAGTGGGTCACAAGCCCTACAATACAGTTCATTTTCTACTATCCTCATACTGTGAGGCACATTGTTATTAATTTACATTGAGCTGCTGCGGCGATGTCTTCAATAGTTACCTGAAAAAAATGATTGAGTGAGCTCAAGAGCCTAATGGATCATACACAGTACATCTATAGCGTTATTTAAACCAAACACTAAAGATGCAAACACTTATCATCCATTAAGCGTTTCAAAAATTTATTTATCAACAGTTGTCAATTAGACCGAAGGGGGTTAACCTCTGTGTTCCAGATTTGGGGAGAGAGATCAATTCTGAAACTCAAACCTTTCTTTGGGATCATTTCTGAAACCCAGTTCATTCAGGTGTTAATCCTGACAACCAGTTCTAATTCTGCATGGAACACACACGAAGGATATTCATCCCCGGGCCGGTACGTGGTTAAAATCTTTATTTAATCTTATTTTTTGTGTACAGAGCATAATAAAATAAATATTTCGTCAACAATTAAACATTCATCAACATGACATCATAAATCAATATTTTCATAAATGAAAACAATGACTTTTGATTTCTGATGTAGAAGATCATACAAGGCGCAACTACAAAGCATATTCTCTCGGTCATAAATAATATAACTTAAAGAGAAAGGAGAATTATTAAATCAATATTCTTGCATACTTCTATGCATTCAAACAATGTAAACATCACATATTCAGCATTAAAATTCAAATAATACTAGAGAGTAGAGTAATCACTTCCACCTCAGTAGTAATTCCTTGAATCTCAACTTGTTTCGAGTCTTTGGCCAACAGTCTTCAGGATCTATGTTTTGAAATTTTCATTTAATAACTGCCCATAAACAGTACCGTATATATGAACAGTGCTAAATAGTAACAGTGAACAGTACCGTATATATGAACAGTAGACTACGTATGCGTACTGAAATGAACAACGACATCTCCAATCTTAAATAGAGACTAGAGCAGAGTGATTATACCTACTTTGATCAGAAAAACCCTCCAATTGCTTCAAAAGAGGTACCCAATAGTAGATCTTCACTACTGCTATGCAGAAATTGGGGTTTTCCCCTTCCTACTACTATATTTGTTGTCTAAAACAGCTAAAGAACAAGAGAAGAGAAGAGAATAAGCAAAGAAACTCTTTCTTTCTTGCTGGAATGAATTTTCAGAATGAAGGGGGGTTTATATAGATTTTTCTTGCAGAAAAAGACGAAACCGCACAGTTACAAATAGTTTGTTACTGTAACTACAATGCCTGTTACTGTAGCTACAGTAACCACCGAACCTTATTTTGTTTGCCAACAAAATAGTGACCGTATTTGTGAACAGTAACCGTATATTTGAACAGTAATTTTTTTTTTAACTCAAATTTTTGGTATTATAGTACTAAAACTGTAGGTATTACAAGATAAGACAGTCATAAGCTAAGACAATAAACGAATACCTCTAATCTTTTCAATAATATCTACGAGGAGAGCAATTTTTAGAATGGAGAAATTCCAATTTCTCTTTGTGTCTATGATGTCACTGACTCGAATATCTCGATCCTCTTCATGAATAACACCCTGCAAACTACCTTCAAGTGGCTCAGCATAGCACCACACATCCTTCCAAACTAAGACTCTATTACTTGTCGAAACTCGCCAAACTACCTTCAAGTTTGCTGCAAAATAGAATTCCCCTCCAAATCCAGGAGTACCCTTGTTTTCTTTGAATTGAAAACAGGGGGGCTTGCTTTAGATATTTACTTCTTAAAATTTTTATCCATAATTGGTTGTCATTAGATAGCAACTGCTAGGCTAATTTGGCTAGCAAAGCCTCATTGATGTACTTCATTTTCCCTAATCCCATACCTCCTTAACACTTCGAATAACACATGATGTTCTAGTTAACCAAGTGAGTCTTTCTCCTCTCTGTGGTGCTTCCCCAAATGAAATTTGTAGCTAATTGATCAACTTTACTTGAAACAGTAGCTAACACCCTGGCAATTTGGGGAGCATATAAAGTTATAGCTATTGTTGTGGATTTTACTAAGGTAATATGCCATGACATATTCAGCAGCTTCGCTTTCTATTCCTCTATGCTCTTCAATACGATCAATCATAGGCTGAAAATTAGTTTTATCAACTTTCTCATGAATCAAAGGAAAACCTAGATACTTACCTAGATTGCCTATTAAAGCAATAGAGTAATTACATAGTTGACGAGCATAAGTTCTCCCAACATTTTGAGAGACATACATCTTCGATTTAGCAAGATTAATTTTTTTCCCTAGAGGTCGCACAAAACTTATCCAAAATATCCATCATGACCCTGCACTGCTGATTGGTAGCTTTTGTAAACAACAAAATATCATCCACAAAAAGGAGATGAGAAACCACAACGCCCCCTTTGTTTAACTTAATAGGCTTCCAAATTCCATCATTTATTTTCTCCAAGATCATCTAAGATAATCTTTCCATGCAAAGCAAAAACAAATAAGGGGACATTGGACCTCCTTGACGAAGGCTTTTAGATGTTGTGAAGTTATTCATTACTTCCCCATTCCAAATAACCAAGAAAGAAGTGGTGGAAACACACAAGTGATTAAATTGATCAAGGTTGCGAGGAAGTTATAATCACCAACGTTTGATGAAGAAAACTCCATGAAAATTGGTCAGAAGCTTTCTCCAAATCCAGCTTGAAAGCCATCGTCCCACTCTTACCTTTAACCTCTTCATCGCGTGCAAGACTTTTTTGGCCGCCAAAGCACAATCCACTATGCTTCTTCCCTAGAATAAAGCTATGTTGGTGCTCCCCCACAAGCTTATTTAGAAAGGGTATCTATCAGTTCACAATCACCTTGGTACGAATTTTATATGTCATGTTACATAGGCTAATGGGACGAAACTGAGTAATAAGTTGGACGTTGTTCACCTTTGGGATCAAGGCATTATGGGTGTGATTTAGATTCCTGTCAAAGCTTCCCTCATTCCATGTAGCAAGCAAGATTCTCATAACATTCCCTCCTAACATGTTCAAATTATTTTGAAAGAATAGAGCAGGAAATCCATTTGGGCTTGGAGACTGAAAAGGTTTCATGTCAAAAAGAACTTTATATATCTTTCACAACTAGAGAGGAGCTTGAAGCAAATTTCTATTTTCTTCTGATAAAAAAGCAACAGTGTCATTAGCAACCAGCTTATGGCAAGAGTCTACATCTTGCGAGAAAAGGAGCTTAAAATATTGAATAACTTGTTCTTTTAATTGATCAACTTCAGAATACCATGAATTATCAGTTTCCAAGGAGAATGTGGTTCTTGGCCCTCCTCTGAACAGTACTGATATGAAAAAACCTAGAATTTAAATCCCCTTCTTTAAGTTAGTTGATTCTAAACTTCTGAAACCATAGAAGTTCTTCTTGATAAAGAATTTTATTTAATTCTCAAATCAAGAAATGCTTGAGCCGAGAGAGAAATCTGTAGTATTTGTGACTCAAAACTTTTTCAATACCTAAGATTCAGTCTTTTAGAACTCGATTTCAATGAAAGATATTTCCAAAGGTTGATCAGTTCCACCATTTCAGACCCACAGCAAGCCCAGAAAGTTTATCCATCAAATTTGGATGGGTTCCCTCCCATATTGAAACTAATAAACTTTGAAAAGTCTCATGAGAGAGCTAGGCTGCTTCAAATCTAAAAGGTCTTCAAATATTAGTGGCAGAGAAGGAATTAGTGTGAAGAAGGATCTGGCAATGATGAGAGTGCATTTTTGGTAGATGAATAACCTTGACCTGAAGAAGCGTTTCTCTCCAAGCAACATTGCACATAGCCCAGTCTAACCTCTCCTTTATTAATTGATTATCTTGTCGATTGTTAGACTAGGTAAATTGCAAATTCGAAAGACCAAGGTCTAGCAAATTGCAATAATGGATAAATCTATTAAAAAGAAAGGTTTGTATTGTGTTGAATCTTCCTCCAACTTTCTCTAAAGTAGTTGCTATGTCATTAAAATCACCAATGATTACCCAAGGATATGTAATTTCATTGGTAATATTCTTAATGATTTCCTATTATTTCCATCTGATTCTTACATTAGGGTGCGCATATACCACAAGAACAATAAACTTCTCTCTTGAACGGCAGCTATCAAGACCTCCTATTAAGAATTCATACTGCCAGTGAATTTGAAGACTAGTGGTGGTCTTATTCCAAAACATTGTAAGCCCAAAACTGGATCCATTAGAAGGGATGATGTATTTATCAACTTTGGAAGAGTTTGTTAAAAAATTGCAATTTGTGAATAGCACATCTGGTTTCCAGGATACAATAAATATTTGGCTTCCATTCCTTCCAAATATCCTTAGAATTCCTTCGAAGTTTGGTGCTCATACACCTCAATCGTTCCATGATAAAATAATAATTAATTAACCAAAAAAAATTGGAATAGTTACTGTAATACCCCGGTCCTCAAACCTTTCACATTCATCGTAGGTGACGTATTTATTATGTAGCTTGAGACATAATTACATTTGTATGCAATCACTCCTACTTTCAATTCGAAAACTAGAATTTATTTTTTCTTGCATCAATCTAATCTCTTAGTTGCACCAGGCCATATCTCAAAGTACAAAAAGTGCATAAATAAACTGGCTTAAAAACAAACTAACAATAACCTTGGGATCATATAATAACTAAAAAAAATATTAATTTAATATCAAAATTTAGAACAATTCTATGAGCCCCATGGCCGAGTTTTGATAAAACAACTACTATCTGGCCTAGTGGTTGACCTGCAACTGATAAACATAACTAAATATGGTGGATCACATGCCATACAACTAGAAAATATAAAATAAAGTTCATTTCCTACAACATCCTCAAATTTTGTGAGATATACTACTACTGGTGATTGTTTTCATATTAATTGTTAGTATAAGTACCTTTACTAGTTACTTGAAAAAGAGTGAGTGGGTGAGCTCGAAAGCCCAATGGATCATACACGGCTCATCTCAAGCATTATTATAGTCAAAGTACAAAATATGCAAATACTTATCAAGCATTATGTGATTCAATAGTTCATTTGTTTCAAGTTGACATTAAGATTGAAAGGACCTTCTTTGGTATCCCTCATTAGGCCCAATGGATCTTCCTCGATGCCCCTCATTAGGCCCAATGGATGAGCTCGAGAGCCCAATGGATCACACACAGTACATCTCAAGCATTATTATAGTCAAAATACAAAATATGCAGACACTTATCAAGCATTACATGATTCAACAGTTCATTTGTTTTAAGTTGACGTTAAGACTAAAATGACTTTCCTCTGTATCCCTCCTTAGGCCCAGAATATCGAAAGTAATGCCTACAGGTCAGTTACCTATTCATGACCCTATCTTAGGAGTAAAGTTTTAACTTGACTATTAATCCCATCTTGCCATTGCCACAATATTATTAAGACCCACCTTAGGTTGGGAACACCCACGATAACACTAGACCACTGCCACAGTGTCAGCGTCACGACACTGGTAAGTGGTTAGATCTCTCAATCATCTTAATTTGGTGACCACTAGCATACTTACAATATCATTATTTCATATATAAATAAATGTCACATTTTAATAAGCTTTACAAGGCACATATTGCATATCTTCTAAACAGTATTTGATATTGATAAATCACATAACATGTTATCAATACTATAAAAGACAAGAAATCATCCCAAAAACTATCAAACATATTCCTAGCATGCTTCTAGACTTTTAGTAAAAGTAAACAAACAATCATGTACTTATATTTAGAACTAAAATAATACTAAAGAGTATGGGTATTCATCTCCACCTCAATAGTTGACTTC
Source organism: Tinospora cordifolia (assembly GCA_030144865.1). Lineage (NCBI taxonomy): Eukaryota > Viridiplantae > Streptophyta > Magnoliopsida > Ranunculales > Menispermaceae > Tinospora > Tinospora cordifolia. The sequence continues at coordinate 13,744 of JAJIYU010006283.1, forward strand.
CTTGAATCCTTGTGTTGTTATTCCAACTTGTCTCAAGTCTTCAACCTTTAATGATTGACATTATTAGTTTTAGGAATCTAACATTTAAAAAAATATGATTTAATAACAGTTCATAAACAGTACCCATGTACAGTACTACACCCATGAACAGTAGTCGTGAACAATAATCGTAAACAATAGTCGTGAACAGTACAACTATGAATATTACTATGGTATCCATATATAGTATCGCAGTATCCATGAACAGTACTGTGGTGTCTATAAACAATACTGTAGTATCTGATACGAAAAATAAATTTTTTATACATGTTTCTTCCCTCCCTTGTTTACTTGGCAACCTAATACCTCAAACTTTAGATAAACAAACCATACATTAAGACTTAGATATGTCATTATACCTACTTTGATCTGTAGAGTCCTCTGGTTGCTCTAAAATAAACGCCCAAAAGTAGGTTCTTACCACTGTTGTGTAATATTTTGGGTTTTTCCCCTTCCTACTACTATAGTTGTTGTGTGGAACAACTAAGGAATGCAAAAGTGCCAAGAAAATGGCAAAGAGAGCAAGAAGAGAAGAGGGCTTGTTTGTTTGAGAATGAAATGCTCAAGGGGGGGGGGGGGTTTATATAGAGTTTCATAGGCAAAACAAGACAGACATGAATAATACATGAATAGTGCTACCATTTTGTGTTTTGTCTTCATGTGAACAGTAACAAGTAATGCCATTGTTTTTTATTTTGCCTTCACGTGAACATTAATGAACAATGTCATCGTTTTGTGTTTTTCTTCATATGAACAGTAATGTAATTTTTTTTTAACAAAATTCTAGGGTATTACAGTAATAATCCATTGGGCGAACTATGAGACATTCTCCAGTTCCATATCCTTAAGCTCCACACCATAAGCGTCATAGGCCTCATGAGAACTGTCGTTCTCTGTAAACACTCTTCCAAAATCAAGGCACTTCTCATCTGGAGGTTTTAAAAGAGGTGATTCATATGGAATCACAACCATTGCAGCACCTGGATCAATTGTATACTGCTAAAATATATTAAGCAAACCCATAAAGGAATGATGATCTGCCGCATTTCATAACTTCCTACTAAACTCCCCTTTGTCTGCATCTTTACCTAAATGGATCAAACTCTATGGGCCCCCAGAACCTTCACACAGGACACTCTGGGTTAGGTGGTGACTCACAAGGTACTGTCCCCTCTTCTTGGGATTTTATTTGACCTCCACAAAGATTCGAACCAAGGACCTGGGGCATAAGTATCATATTCATTCCTCATCTTCTACCATTGAGCCATGTGATAATCCATTTTGAAAAGGATTTTGCCAAAAGTTGCACCAAATTTTGCACTGACATGTCGTGTTGCACACTGCTATGTACCTATAACCAACCAAATGGGCACTGGTCATTATCATGATGAACTCTATTTGGAGATTGGGGCTTTTTTTCCTTCCAAGTAGGTGACTTTTCATTGAAAGATTGGGGTTATTCTCCCCCATATGGTAACCACTATTACCCAGAATATCAATCGATTAGAATTTTGCTTACCTTCATTTTTTTTAGCATGATCTTCCTAAAAGAAATTGTTTGATTTATTCCATGATTTGCGCTCTACCATCATCCACAACCCATATGCTACATCGCTGGTCACCTTCTAATCAACTCCAAACAGCCAAGGTCGATCACCAACAATGTTAACTACCTTTGTCAAAACTCTTTGTTGTAACTTTATAGGCCTTGCCCCAACTAGCTAATGAGAATAGTTTTGTAACACCCCCTTTTGATTTAAAAATAAAAACATTTAAAAATTATTTCTTTGTACATATATGTACATGTGAGAGTAGAAAATCTTTATGAGTAGATATGTAAGAAAAATAGTTGGTTTATTTAAAAACTTGCACCTCATCTTTGATTACTTATTCAAGTTGGTAGAACAACCTCCAATCAGGGTGGCCAAACAGAGTTTGCTTCAAAAACCATGTCTTTCTTGAGTAGGATAACCTACTTCTCATTCAATATTTAACTTTACTTAGGACAAGTACCCACTATCAACTTAAACTTATAATCTTTGTCTCAAAACTATTAAAATAATTTTCTCAATATTCTAGGGTGTTATTATCTACTACATTTCTTCATCCTACTAGTTTATTAGTTTTAAAATTGGTTTTCACAGTATCATTAGTATCTGAGCATTAATAGCAGAAACATAATGTAATGATGGTGTGCCCAAAAGTACCCCACATTAGGTTTCATACATTAATCAAATGGCCTTTAATCATTACATTCATGCTCCTATACATACTAATGTTTAAGTAACATGATAAGACACAAATATCGAGAAAATAAAGATAGTAAGTTCTGGCTCAAGTCTCTTAGTTATTATACTGGTTTCTTGCATTTGAAAAATAGAAGGGCGAGTTCTATGAGCCCAGTGGATCAATTTAATTCACAGACAAATCTAACAATATAGCAAGCACATCATATAATCAATCACTTCCATACATTAGGCGATACAAATAGTAGATTGTTTTTAGTCGATCGAGGTAGGGTCCGACCCTTGAGTGATTTTCATACCTCTGGCCAAGTGAATCCCACAGGAACGTCATTGGTGTCTAGGCTATGTGTTTGCATGTCTAGCAGTCCGCAGACTCGGAAGATATGCAAGACACGATTGAGTTTCTTAAGTGTGATCACGCACTCGTCTCTTAATCGAGACATTAACGTGAGAACCACCATTGATTGTCCTTAGACCAATCAACCCTTCCAAGTGTATTGTTATCTTATTAAGAGTGATTTTGCATTTGGTCACTAACATATTCATGCATTAAATAATAATTCTCTAAAAAAATAGATTCTTCATACCCTCATGCATATGAGGATAATATGTAACATTCATTTAATCATATCTTTACCATGCTTGAATTCTAAAATGGTATATTCTCATAGACAATACTCATCTAGTAAATTTATGTGCATATCATTCCATACACGAACAACATCATGTATATGCTCTAAATCTATCATGGCCACGTGCATATGATCATAATTAATAAACAACATACATTCAAATCATATTCTCATTATTCACATAATCAATGCAAATATAACTTTTTAATTATATGATCAATAAAAGGTGCATTGTACTACCACCTAGGCCATTTATGTATAATATGCAATCACATACGATTAAAAAGTGTGTGAATGGGAAATTATCTCTACCTTGATTTACACATTCTTTATGTTGCTTGATGCTCGTGTTAGTGTCGATCCTCCGAGATTCCTATAAAAGTACTTGAGTCTTAGTTGGCATTCAATTTAGCTCCTAAACTTGGCTTTAGTTCAAAATAACCTCTAAAGGGTTCTCAAGTTCAATATAACCCATGAACTTTGACATAGATTGTTTAAGGTCTAATTTGCGAGTTACATCTACGGTATACTGAACTTCAAGAGGCTACAACTTGAATTTTGAGACTCTGTTTTATGCGATTATTGGATCTATCTTGTAGTGCTCGCGATGAAAATGTCATGAAAATATTTTCCTTAGCGAAGCCCATGTTTAAACAAAAATGCACATGAACCTATTGGTTTGCGAATTTGTCTTGTTTTTGTGCAATAACTTTTGAAAGGTCGATTCGAGGGCTTCAGATATCTGATTGGGATCATTCTTGAGTCTATTCTATAGTACACTTGACAAGGTTCAACATGGTAGTGGTAGTTTCCTTGGATCATGCCTCCACAATTCCGAAAATGGTATGAAATTTACTATTTTATAACTAATTTTCAGCAATAATTTTTAAAACGCTTATTTCGGCCACTCTTTGATGGTGAAGGGTTTGCATGAAACTAAGATTTTATGGTCTTCAAAAGCTTACCCAAAGTGATATGGTCTTTTTGGTTATAATGTAATTAAGACTTTCCATGAAATAAAAGGAATAGAAAAGAATTTTAAAGAAACTAATGAGAGAACTTATACTTCAACTTTAGCTACTCTGCCTTCCAAACTCTCATCTTCTTTCTTTTCTCTCAAGCACACTTCAATCCTTCAATTTGGTGTGAAAAGAATGGGGGCAGAGGCTCTCTATTTATAATAGAGCTTTGATTATTACAGTTAGTGTTTAGGATATGGTGGAGGTTAGTTTAAAATAATGAAAAGGTAAGGGGGTCATGCATGTTTATTTGCAAGCAATTGTAAGTATTAATAATGGTAGTTTGAAGCATATTATTTATGTACCTTAAGGCCATATTTATTTAATTAAAAATGGCACTATTATATTTAATTAATTAAAAATGATAGTGGTAGTAGTTAGAGAATATTATTTATATACTTTAAAGTCATTTTTATTTGATTAAAAATGGTACTATCTTCTTTCATTAATGAAAGATGATAGTGGTGGTGATTGAAGAATATTATTCATATATTTTAAAGTCATTTTATTTAATTAAAAATAACACTATTAATTAAAAATGATAATGATGGTGGTTGGAGAATATTATTTATGTCCTTTACAGGCATGTTTAATTACTGGTAGTAGTTGAAAACTACTATTATCATTAAACATAGAGTTTAGTTTATTATTTTAATTAATTAAATTAACTAAAATAATTAACTTTATTATTCATGATAATATTAGTCAACTTGACTATTCATGATACTATTAATCAATTTTACTATTCATAATACTTTTCAAATATATTAATTAATAAAAATAATCAACTTTACTATTCATGACACTATAAAATAATTAGTTACTTAATGATTTAATTTTTATTATTTATCATTTATTTATTTATTATTATTATTATAAATATTTTTATTATTATTTTATTCTTATTCTTATTATTATTAATACTATTATTTTCACCTTTATTTATTTATTTATTTATTTTTATTTTTCTTTAAGTCTCATTGGCGTCTTGAGCATTTCGATATGAAGCTTATCGTCTAATTCGACGTTTCACCTTCGAAATAATTTTTTTGAAGTTTATTATATTCGTGTCAACTAGTTGAGTGGTTCAGTTCCTGATAATGGTCAATTTTTGTTGACCAAGGTTATTTGACACTTAATTATAATCATCTTGGTCAATTATTGACTTAGAAATTTCAGGGTATTACAAGTTTTGATCTTCGTGCCCAACCCTACCACACTTGAAGCAAACTATGTGACACTTTCATATTCTGTATAAAACTCTACTTCGTCCACTATTATCTTTGAAATCAGAGGTTTATCAAGGTCAATCTCAATATATATACAAGGAATTTACCTTGCATCACACGCAATGTGTTGCCATCAATTCTAATGAATGTACCCAGCACACTCCCTATCCTCATTAGAATAGACTTATCATAGTGTTCTAGAGGCAATCTCTGAGCTCTTACCCAAACCAAGGTTGTATGAATATCCTCTTTATCCGCTTGGAACAGAGGCTTCCACTAACTAACTACGAGGTAATGATTCGTCGCCACCTAGGGACCACCACTTAGCACTTTATAATAATCATCCTCTAAAAAAGATTTTGGCTATGAAAAAACCATGACCCAAGTCAATGACATCCATTCGTCCTGCTAACTTCCACAAAGATTTGACTTTATCAGGTACAAATTGATAGCTCAAAATCTTTCCTAGATGCCTAAACGTGATTGTTTGCTCCCAAACCTCGTATAGCCTCTTCCTAGTCGCATGATTTATTACAATAGATATAGTTTTTGGATCATCTTTTTCTTCATCCTTTTCTATTCCATTCTCATATGAGTCAGCATCTTCCTCTGAATATTCATCAACCACAAACCCCTACATGGGCTCACCGTACATAAGAGTATGTTTGTTAGAAGATTATCTTAAATCATTGTTATGAGGCAACATAGCATTAATCGGAAGATCCTGAGATGTCCTTTTCAATTTCTTTGTTGAATAGGATAAATTATCATCTTCTTGAGACGAGCGCTCTTGAAGCTCACTATGAGAAGCCATAATATCTCACACTACTAATCTTTGGTAACCTGATCTAATCAGTTTACTAAAGCATGGTAGTTGGTCTACTCTTTTTAACTTATGAATGATTGTATATAATCTTTATATTAGATCTCCTTCAAGTAGATGTGCACTTCATGTATATTACTTGTAGATATTTGGGGAGTTTTTTATTTTTCTAAGATTGTTACCGGAACAATTACATGCTAAAAGGTGGTGTTGTTTGCAAATACAAATGGATAATGATAAAAGAGGCTTGTAAGGTACCATTTATGCTAAAAGTGTTTAGTATGGCCGAGGATATCTATATCTAGTAGGAACTCCATGATTATATAAAAACACAGGTACAACAATGAATTTATTTGAAACTAAATATAACATCAACTTTATAGTTCATATTTAGTAACAAATAATAAATATAAAACATAGTGTATATAAAAAATATCCTTATTGTAAATATATTTATAATGAAAAAAAGGAAATAAATAAAACGTTACATAAAAGAAAAAAATATTCATTATATTTAAAATAAATATTGTATAACTTATGATCGCAAATATATTATATAAAAGAGTTGAAAAGAAAAGAAGGGCAGAAATAAAATTTTCTCTAATTGTTTGAAAAGTATCTTATATGCAAGAGTGCCTATTGAAAACAAAGCTGAGTTGTGGCAGCATCTTAATGGGCCATGGTAGCTATCCAAAGTTGCTGCATTTCGTTTAATATTGCATGTAAAATGAACTCTCTATTATTATTATTATTATTATTATTATTATTATTATTATTATTATTATTATTATTGAATATGCAAGGTCGTTAAATGTAAAGACCCAGGAGGTTCCTTCCATTTGCGGCATGACCCAACTTTCTGAGTCTTTGAACATGAATATCTCCGAAGCCCCAGAATAAAAAAGAAAGAAGAAAAATAACAAAGCAATGGGCATTACAACTATTGAAGAAGGCATTATAGCACTAATTATTCAAGTCAGCCTGAGCCATGAAAATTTTTTTGGGGAGAACCACTGGGAAAATTCTTGAGAGCACCCTTTCAAAGATTTGAACCCACTTGACTCAAGTCTTATCAAATAATTCTATAAAAAAAAAAGTGTCATTAATTAATTAACAGTTATCAAAAACAAAATCATACAATATTTTTGTTAAGTGTTAATGTCATTATTTTTATACAAGAATTTTTATAATATTTAAG
>JAJIYU010006284.1:0-20867 GCA_030144865.1 Tinospora cordifolia
CTCAGATATTCTTCCATCTTGAAATGTCTGTTTCAGATTCTTCACGGTTGCGAGAATTTTTTGTTTTTGAAGGACGGTGATATATATATTTTGTTCTTTGTGGAGCGATATGAAACTCTAGTATTGGGGAAAGTGTGTGTGGATTTTGTTTGTTTGGGGTTTTTTGAGCCTGTAGATATTTAGGGTTTATGCTCTTTTTATTGCATTTTTATGAGATGGGAGTGGAAAAGGTGCAGAGATTGAATGGGGCTAAGCTGTCTTTGTCTGCTAGTAATCAAGTTTTGTCGAATTCCCAGAAGCATTTTTGGTGGAGGTTTCAGAGGCATCAGATCTCAAGAACGGTTATCTGCGGCTTGATTCTTTTCGCTTTGGGCTTAATTTCGATTTTCACCGGTCATGTCGCTTCTCATCTCGACCATTATTCTTGCCGTTTTATGAAGAGCGCTTTGTCTTCTAAGCTGGTATGATTAGAGGAGGCTGCATTGCGTCTTTATAGTGTTTTAGTTTTCTTGATTCAGCTTCATTTTCTTAGAAGCAACTTGTGTTTTCTTGATTTTCGTTTTAATTATGGTTTGTTTCTTGTTGGGGGTCTCATTTCCTGAATGTGACTGAGCAATTCAAATATCTGTTTTGAATTTGAACATTTTCATGTGGTTTGACTTTTTATCATTTTTCCATTGGAAAAAATGGAGTTTTATTGTTAGTATGGCGAGTTCTTTTTGTTGTGGGAAAATTTCGTGGGTTTTGACTTCTTTGAAAGACCATCTAATGAGAATTCGTTACCTAAAATAAATAGTCATATTTGTCGGCAGACCAGTTAAGTCAGCAGATGCTGATGCTTTCCTTTAATTGGTTTGATCTCATTTTCTTCTTGACAGTCTCCTTTATTGCATAATGGTTTCTTTCTTTAGTTTGTATAAGTAGACCCTTTTAGTGGAAGCTATGACGGAAGATTTCCGTCTGACATAATTTTTTTTTTTTTGCTGATTTTATACATATTTTTAGTGTACTTTTTTTTTTTTTTTGCTGCTGATGTTTCTTTCCATATATGAATAATTATTAAGCAGCAGTTTTTTCTTTTTCTGTTCTTTTTTAACGAGAATTTTGAGCAACATCGAATCAATTCAATCCTCACATTCCAAATAAGTTAGCTGGAGGAGATCGTATTGTGACTATTTATTTTAAACTATTGTAGTTGAAAATGTAAAAATTTTTTCTTCCACTCATTGCTTGTAGTGTTTGATCTATAATGGAACATTGTAAAAAATATTATATGATTTGGGGGCATTGCAGGATAGGATCCGTCCAGTTCCAATTGATATATGGAAACCAAAATCTTCAAACCAGTACTACGGATGTAGTGCTAGAGGTCCTCGTTTCCATGGTAAGCTACAGTTTAGTTGGTAAATTCATTGGCAATTAATATTTTGCATCTTCAAAATTAAAATACTTCCCCGATTTCTTTCACTATAATCAATTTGTTTCCTTTTTGGAAATTAATATTCACATTTCACCTTTAATCAGTTTGTTCTGTTACTATGTTCCCTACACTTTGGGTTTTGGCCTAAATATTTAAATGCCTTGCCAGCCAGTTATCTCTGTAAAGACAAACTATAGACTTGATTGCATTTTTTCTTTTCTGGTTGTCCCTTTCTGTGAATGAATGGCAGGTTGATTCTACCTATATTCCTATTTTTATGCTGTTTTCATTGTCTACATGCTGAAATAGCATATGGTTTTTAAATTTATTAGCATGCTCCTCATTATTTTCTTTGAAATTGCAAGTGAATGTCTTTCATAGGAAAGTCTTGGATTAGCTTTGAAGAATTAATGAGAACAAGGTTGAAAACTTTGACTTTGCCGTAGAAAAATCAAATTGATTTGAAGAATTTTAAGAAATCTTGAAGAATTTTTGTTAAAATTTGCCAACTTAGAGAAGTCAAAATAATTTTTTATAGTTGCTTCACCGTGCATGATTCTACTAGATGTGATGAAATGATGAAAACAAACTAAAAATAGACAGCTTTGATATATAAAAGTACAATATAATGATTTGAGGCATATTCTTGACATTTAAAATGTTTAATTTGCATTGACGTTTCCAAATGTTAAACTTGTTGAAAGCTTCTATATAGCACAGTAGGAGTGTTGGATGAATTATGAAGTTCATTTGGTCTTATTGTCTGGCCATGCTTAGAGACTAGTTGAGTTGAGCGAGTTGCCTAGCATCACGTGATTGTGTTGATGAAATTACATAGCCATAGCAAAAGTGCTAGAAATAGTCGATTTTAATAACAAAGAAATAGTTGAAAATATATTGATAACTTTTACATGACAACTTATGTTATCCTATACCAAATTAGGAACTGTGTGGAATTACTTCATAATAAACTAATTGAATGCTTTCTAAAACTAACCAGGACTTTAATAAGTTTTGTAAGATTATTCAAGGTTTAATTGACTCAACTAGGGTGACTCAAGTAAACCTTAGAATGGGCTACATATTTTAATATTATTTATGTTTTATTGTTTGTTTGTGAACAAAGCATGTTGTATACGATATTAACGTTCCACATTTTGTTGATGAAGAATGCACAACATGCTTTTTTTTTTTTTTTTTTTTTTTGAGACAATAAATGTTTGTTTTTCCTCTAACAAGTTTTGACTTTGTGGGTTCACAAAACATATCGTGACCTGTAATAGGAGTTCTTCTTGTGGATCTTTCATCCTGTTTGACTGTTTCTCAATGGAATAACCATTAAGACTTTTTATTTATTAAATGTTGTACAATTTGTGATCTTTAAGGTTTTTGTAAGAATAATTTGTGTTCTAAAATAGATTTTTAATTTGATTAATATTTGGATTCCATCTTCTCTCCATGCTGTAGTTGGTTATTAAACCTATGCCTTTGTTGGCATTTTTTATATTCACCTATACTAGTCCCTTTTTTTTCCTAAATATTAGAATATTTCTGCTACTTGCAAAAGAAAAAGGTTTTGGTTGTTCTCTCCTTCAAAACACTACCATCCGTTAATTTACTTTTCTTATTATTTAGGTGCAACTAGGGAGAATTCATCCAATGGTTACTTGCTAATTGCAACAAGTGGAGGGTTAAACCAGCAAAGAACTGGGGTAAGCCAGGAATTTGTAGATTTGCGCAGGGGCGAGTCATGCTAAGTGTTTGTCAAAGTGTCACATGCTCACATTCTCAGACAAGTGTCTCAACACACACACACACGCACATATGCCCACATGCGTGCGCTCACATGTGTGCATGCACACATATTGACACTTTATCTATTTGAATTGGCTACTTTAATGCTAGTGTTGCTCAACTTAACTTAGCTTTTCCCCTACTATGTGGACTAGTTTGTTGTTCAATAGAAATTTTATTTGTATCGTTGTATTGCTATTGCTACTTGTAAAGAATGACAATTAAGAACTTCTTTATGGTAATAAGGGTTTGGTGAGAACCTTGCATTATTGTTCAGACTTGTTACTGAATATATGAACTCAAAGAAAATTAATTATGCATCTTGGAAACATTTCTCATCATTGGTGAAGCTATTTTGTGTTATCTGGTGTAGAACACCTTTTTAATGTTAAAAACACACAATGGTGGATTTTTTTTCCAAATCTGGCTGAAATAGAAATTTCTCAGTATTCCCATGCGCTCCTTGGAATCCCGATTTCTCATTTACACTCCATCAGTATTAAAAAGAAATGTATTGGAGGGGTTCTGTTTTGTGTGTGTGTGCGTTGCAACTCACCTCTCCTCTAGGCTCTCTGTTTATTGTTCTCTTTTCTTTCTTCTCTCTATCATCTCTTCTCGAGGTTACAACTCACTCTTCTTTCTTTTGGATTGCTACTTGCTAATTTCACATATCTTACATTTAATCTTCTTCATTTATGGAGAGATTTTTTTTTACAATCTCTATGATTATATATATAAATCTCTATGCACTAAATAGATTCTTTCACAAAAAATGCCTTTTGTTTTACAACTTTTATGCATTTTTTTTGTAGAAACAGTTGAAATTTCAATTTTAGGTAAACTTCGTCAATTTTTTTGAAGATTTCGACGAAATTTTGTAATTTTTCAATTTCCTGTGAACTTCACTTCGATTATCCAAATTACCTAATTAATTCAGTTAATTTTGCCAAACTTTGACTAATTTTCATACCATGGGGCTACAACAACACGATAGTGTAAGGAGGGATAGCTTGAACAAGTAGTTGATGAATCTGAATGTGCAAATAAAGCAGGGGGATATTTAGGAATCAATATTCAGCAAAAGAAAGGAGATCATTGAAGAAAACTATGAAATTGATTGCTGCTTAGAAAGAATGGCTTGATAGAAAGCCAAGTTAAAGTGGGTCAAGGAAGGGCATGTCAATTCCAAATACTTTCACGAAATTCTCACTCTTTTTAAAAATCTAGAGCCACCATATCAAAAATGGAAAATAAGGAAGGATTATAGATAAGAAGAGGAGATTCAAAATCTCATCATGGGGTACTTCGAAGACTTATTCATGGAGAAAAGTAGTACAATTTTGGGGGTGGAAGGTCAACTAGAGGGGACTTTTGGAGGAGCAAAAGGAGTGGTTGGAAATATAGTTTGAGGAGGAGGAAATAACAAAAGGTGTGTTCAGCTGTGAAGGGGGAAAGGCCTTGGGGCTCGATGGATTTAGTATGCCTTTTATGCAAAAGGAGTGGGATATTGTCAAGGGAGGCAATATGGCTTGTCTATGTGAACTTCATAGGGACGCAGTCGTCAACAGGATACTAAACGAGACTTATATTTGCCTCATCCCAAAGAAGATAAACTCAGCAAAGGTGGAGGACTATAGGCCAATTAGCCTAACCACTAGCCTTGCCAAGATCATTTCCAAAACACTTGCCTACAAATTAAGGAAGGTTTTACAACACAATAGAAGAGATAGGATGTCATTAATTAAGGATAGGCAAATGATGGATGTGATAATGATAGCTAATGAAGTTGTTGAGGACTATTGAGTAACCAAGAAAGAAGGCCTCCTCTTGAAAGTGGATTTCGCAAAGGCTTATGATTTAGTCAGACGGGGGTTTTTTGGACTTTGTCTTGCACAAGAGGGTTTGGAGAGAAATGGATAAAAGCGTGCTTGTCCTTGGTACAATGTTCAATCTTCATAAATGGGTGCCCTAAGGAAAATGTTGGAGGCTATAAGGAGCTGCAACAGGGGGATCCAGTGTCCCCATTTTGTACACCTTGGTGGCAGATGCCTTCAAAAGACTCATGGAAAGAGTTATTTCAGCACAAAGAATAGAAGGCTTTTATCTAGGTTAGGAGAAGATTCATATAACACATACTCAGTTTGTATCTTCATCAAGAATGACCATGGTAGTAGACCAACGACAATAAAGGTGCTTTTGAGGTTTTGCCTTTTAACAAGGCTAAAGATAAATGGTGCCAAAATCCAGTTGTTGGGTGTCAATGTCCTCTTGGACCAAGTAAGTAGATTTGTGGTAGAAATGAAGGTGTCAATGGGAAAGTGGCCAATCACCTATTTAGGTTTGCCACTAGGAGGGAATATTAAAAAAATTATCTTTTTGGGAGACAATCTTCCAAATGGTTAAGAAACAAGTAGAAAGTTGGAAGAGCAGCTATTTGTTTACAGGTGAAAGGTTGTTACTATTAAAAGTTGTTTTGGAGGCTATTCCAACCTACTATCTTTCTATCTTCTAGGTTCTAGTTAGGGTGGCCACAGAAATAGGAGTTATGATAAGATTCCTTTGGAAGAATGAAGATAAAGAGTAGGACTCATCACTTAGATGAGGAGGGGCGTGCAAAGATATTTGTCATGGTGGATTGAGATTTGGGAACATTATCTTGAGGAGTACAGCCTTGATGCGTAAGTGGCTTTGGAGAATGAAAGTAGCTTCTAAACACTGTGGGCCAAGGTTGTTTGAGGTATTCATGGGGTGCAAGACAACAGTGGTGATGGTTCAGTCAATCAAAAGGCTACACTCAGATCTCCATGGAAGGCAATACATGGGATTTATCTCAAATTCAGTGCACACTTAAGATGGAAGGTGTAAAATGGTAAGAAGGTGTTCCTTGGGAAGAAGCCCGGTGTAGGACAATTAGCTTCAAGGAGCAGCTTTTGAGCCTATATAGACTATGTGAGAAACATAATAGCCCTATCTCGGAGTTTATGGTGTAGAACAACCAAGAGGGGGGAGGCACGTGGGCTTGGTTGGAACCTTTATCCTAGTGAGAACCTAAGAGAGAACAACATGTGGCAAGCAACGGTTCTGCTACATATTCTGGACCATTTCCAACCATCTTATGAAGAAGATAGGCTGATATGGACAGGGGACTCTCTGCACACCTTGTCTACCAAGTCTTTCTTGCTCAGGCTGGCCTTCAACACCCAACATCCTTCCTTTACAAGTGATGCATTCATGTGTCACTTAAATCCCAACCAAAGTCAAGATATTAGCATGGCTAATGTGTATCAAGAAGTTAAATTGTGTTGATACCATACAGAAGAAACTGCTTAACCATAATCTTTGCCCCTCTGATTGTTGTCTATGTAGGGAAGCTGATGAAGAAGTTACCTTTTTGGGCAATGCAAAACTATACATGCAGTTTGGCATAGGTTGCAAGCCAACTTAGGTAGTCTATCTCCACCACCAATGGAGGAGCTTTTGTAGTGCCAAATCAGATTTTCCCACTCTCAAAGAGTATTGGAAGATCATTTTATTTGCTATTTGGTACGTCATCTAGGAGGCGGGGAGCGCAGGATCATTCGAGGAAAGAAAACGAATGTTGGACCTCCTATGAAAGTGATCCTACATTTCGTTTGCTACTTGGGTTTCTAGTGCAAAACTATCTAGGAGTTATAGCTTTGGCCAATGGCTATCTAATTGGAGCAAATATTACAAACTTTGTAATTTCGGTTGTCTTTTCCAAATAACTTATATAGTAGGAGCTTTTATTCGCAATATAATATATTTATAGTCTCCTTTAGAAAAACACGTGTGACATCTATAAAAAAAAAATATGTACATTTTATCTCAGAGCAATTCATACCTTGAACTTGTATCATGTCAAACTGAGTAAAAAGGATGATAAATAAGTCAACAATACTTATAATGTTTGCGCCATTCTATATATTATACTTCTTAGTTGGATTTGACATACCATTTCAATTTTGTAATCGGTTTATCATATTTGGTAATTGGTAATATGAATTGAAGATTTTCTAAATAAATACTATGACCTTCTGTTGACCTCAAGGAGGAGGTGTAGGCACTCAAATGTTTTGTTTTCGTTGTGAGCTTTGTACGTGTCAAAGTTGTCCAATCTTATTATTTGGGTTGAGCAAAATTGTATAGTTAAGTGATGTTCTTTTACAAAAGGTATTTATTGTGAAAATAGAGATTGTACTAATTTTCTAATATGTGAAGGCAAGAAAATAATTCTAATTATAACGAATACATGCCATGACACATTAAAGAAAAACTTCATTAAGTTCACAGTCGTGGAAATCAAGTACCTTAATCTTTTTTCCTAGATTTTGAAAAATCAACTATACCTAGTCGGTAAGGGGTATATTTGTTGAAATACTAATTAGGGTTTATTTCTAGTTTCGAAAAAATTAATTTTTAATGTTTTTACTTTAACCTAATTGAACGCTAGTTGACTACTATCTCAACCATCACCTCGTGACTCCCTCCCTCTGTTTAACAAATCTCTCTGGCGACACTTAATCATCTCTTCGGCAACTCTCTCTAGCCTCTTCTCTTGTGACTCTCTCCGTCAAGCTCTCTCTCTCATACAACAATCCTCAGTCTTCATCTTTTTCTCTCTCGTCTCCTTGTTTGCAACTCTCTCCTCTCTCTTTTCATTTTCTCTCTCCATTCTCTTGGTCTATTATCTATCTCTACTCTTTGTAGCAGGATCTCTTGTTTGCAACTTGCTCTGCAAATGCCTTTCTATCTGTTCATTCTCTCTCTTGACTGTCTCTCCTTTCTCTCCTTGATTCTCTTTTTGTCCATTGATAGTCTCTTAGTTCACTTGATTTTCGCTCGAGCTATTTTAGTCTCTTGTAACTTGCGACAACTCCAATGAAGGGTCGTAGCCTTTTCAACAACTTGCTTTTTTTCTAATTTAATTTGATATTTTTTTGTGAAATTTGTTTTTATTTTTTAACTTCTCTTGTGATTTTGTTCCTTACTTTGTTTTTTAAATTGTAGAATTGTATGTGTTATTGTGTTATGTATATAATAGTTTATTTATAGATGGGTTTTATGATTTTATATTATTTTATTTTATGTTTTTTGTATAGACTAAATGGCATCAAGATCTAGGAGTTCGAGTTCTAATGTGAGGTCAATTGACATTGGGTGGAAATATGCAAACTTGAGGAATCCAACAAACCAAAGTAAGATATCGTGTAACTATTATCATAAGGAAGCAAGTCAAGGCATCAACTGATTGAAGTAACAGTTGGCAGGAGTGGAGAAAATGTAGTCCCATGAGAGAAATGCCCAGAATCAGCGAAAGATGACTATAGGGCAACTCTTGTAAGAATTACAAGAAAAGAAAGAGCATTAAAAATTCGTTGGGTTTATCGAGCTCATGTGAAGTAGAACAAGTTTTTTTTTTTTTTTCCTTTTATGGGAGGAGATGATTATGATGATGAAAATGATGACGAAACTTATGTGGTGGAAATGGAAGTGCAATAAGGCCCCATGAAAGCAAGGGTCCAATGGAATATTTTCTTCAACTTGATCCTAAAGAAGCACTACAAAGAAATAAAATAAAACAAACAACAATTGACTGTGTGACAAAAAAAGTCTGAGAGGAAGTCAGTATATAATGAGGTGGATCTATTAATAATTAATTCCATTTGATGCAATGAAAGCAAAGAATTTCAAGATAATGATTGAAGCAATTGAACAGTTTGCACTTAGTTTAAAGCCACCTTGTTACCATGAAGAAAAAGCAACATTTTTTAAGGAGGAGTTGACATATACCAATAAGTATTGCAACCTATTAAGGATTCTTGGACAAAAAATGGTTGTAGTATCATGTTTGATAAATGGACAGATAGAAAGAGTAGGAATTTGATTAATCCTTTGGTTAATAGTCCTTTTGGCACAATATTCTTAGAGTTTGTAGATGATTCCTCATATGTGAAGATTGCAAAGACTCTTTTTAAGTTGTTAGATAATGTTGTGGTGAAAGTTGGTAAAAATAATGTGGTTCATGTGATTACAAAATAATGCAACGACATATTTAGCTGCTTGAAAAATTATTAATGGAAGAGAGATGTCATTTTTTATGGACTCCTGGTATAGAACATTTCATAAACTTCATGTTAGAAGACATTGGTGCTATTCCTAGGGTCTAGGGAGTGATTCTGCATGCTATTTTTTTGTCAGGCTTTATTTATAATTGTGGGTTTGTTTGAATTTGATACAACATACACACATGATAGCGATATCATTCAGCTCACAGTCACAAGATTCACCACCTCATTTCTTACTTTCCAAAGCTTTTATAGGACAAGAGGTGTTTGGAAAAAATGTTTACTTTTGATGAATGGAATGCTTCTAAGTGGCCTCGTGATGCCAAAGTAATAAGGATGTATGGTATTGTCTTTGCAAATTTTTTTTGAATGGGATTATTTTTTTTTTGAATCAGAAACTATTAAATTATATTAATAATAAGAGTTTAAGTACAGCTGTCGGATGAGAAATCCAACGAAAGAAAAAGCAAAATACAAGGATTGTAGAATGTTTCCCCCGTTATCCAACCATTCCCCAAAAGAGTATCCCATAAAAAGTTTAGAACTAGAGATCCACGAGGCGAACAAAATGTTGGATCTCTCCCATATCATGTGGATTTCTCTCTTCTTTTCTTTGAACATTCTTGAGTTTCTTTCCTCCCATACAATGTACCAAATTGCTGCCATAAGAACCCTCCAATATTGCTTTATTCTGGAAAGGTCTCCATTGGTTATCCCTAGGCTCATATCCGAATCAGTTGGAGGGGTTATACTTGTGAATGGGATTATGTATGCCATAAAAATTTTAGGCCCCTTGGAAAAGTTTTTGATATTGGTTGATGCAGAGTAAGCCTCCCCTGTGGAATGCATATATATATATATATATATATATATATATATATATTAATGGAAACTTGGTCAGCTGTGTTGTTTCTATTTGTGGTTAATACAAGGTCTGGTGCTGTTGAAGAGTTTTTTGAGAAAACAGAAATGCCAGGTACCAAGAATTAGGCTTTTATCATGATGTCTAAGTACACTAGCAAATTAGACATAACAGGACTATGTTCCTTGGATAACTTCCTATTTGTTGGTTCAACCATTGGAATGCTTTAAATTAAAATCATCTTATCTAATTTTTGTAAAATCTTGTTTTAGAAGTTAGTTCTGAAATATTTCATATCCTGTTCTTTGTTATGTGCTTGGGGTCTCTCTCTCTCTCTCTCTCTCTCTCTCTCTCTCTCTCGATCTCGATCTCTCGATCTGTTTACTTATTTTGTAATCTTTTATCCATGATCAGATAACTGATGCAGTAGTTGTTGCAAGGATTTTAAATGCCACATTAGTTGTGCCTGAGCTAGACCATCAATCATTTTGGAAAGATGATAGGTAAAATAACTTCCATGGCTTTATAAAATTAGGATTTATTATCATTAGTTGAATCACATTGCTAAATATATGATTTTTATTTGACGGCGTATTCCTTTTCTAACATGCAGTGACTTTCTAGATATTTTTGATGTTGACTGGTTCATTTCCTCACTTGCAAAGGATGTTAAAATTGTCAAAAGAGTTCCTGATAAAGTAATGAGACTCATGGATAAACCTCCTTACACTATGCGTGTACCAAGAAAATCTACTCCTGCATATTATCTTGATCAAGTACTTCCAATACTCTTGAGAAGGCGTGTAAGTATCCCTTGTAGCTTGTTGTGTATGTTATTCTTAGATTCCATTGATTTTTTTTTTTTTTCTAATTTTACCGTGCTACTCCTTGGTTCATTTAAGATAACTTTTGTCCGTCCTAGTTTGTTTTGTTTCTGTATCTCTTATTTAGTTTCTGCCCCCTTTATCTAATTATTTTCTTCTCTCCCCTTATCTCATGTAGTACAACTTGGAAGAGTTAAAAATATTTGGGATGTATTACAATGCAACATTAATAGATGTTATATACAGTCATGCATACATAATAGTATGGTAGGTATTGGTTGATTTCAAAATTGTATAGAGTCTGAGTTTGTTGAAAGCTTTGAACTGTCTGACTCAATGTAGTCCCTGAATCCATTCTGCCTCATTGTACTATGTGGACCTAAGGTATTTTGAGGATTTCTAGCTTGGTAGGCCCAAAGTTCCACTGACTTGTGTCTTTTACAAATCATTTATACTTTTGCTTGTCCATGATACAAATCATTTACTTGTGTCTTCTTCAGTTTGGTGTCTATAATACTGTTTGATTGTCATGCTAGAATAAAAGTGCCCTTTATGTAAGTGGGTCCTTAATGCTTCAAGTACTTTGCAGGTGGTCCAGTTGACAAAATTTGATTACAGACTTGCCAACAACCTTGACACAGAGTTACAGAAGCTCCGTTGCCGTGTGAACTATCATGCCTTAACGTTTACAAAACCTATAGAAGAACTTGGCCAAGAACTGGTGTTGAAAATGAGAAATATGGCTGGCCGTTTCATTGCAATTCACTTGAGGTATCACCTTGTCAACTTGAAGAGCTAAAAAATTAAGAATTAACACTATTAAAGATGTGAAACCTTTTAATGTATGCTTGAATTGGTTTAGTTAATTCACTTTGCTTAGCATGTTTACCCTTTTTCGTTATTTTATTGATAGATCTGATTTAAATTTTCCATTAATAGTAATGAAAACTTGAGATATAGTTAAAATTTTGTTGATGGAAATTGTTCGAATTTTATTGTATAATTAAATTGACACACTTAGTTCCTTTCTTGGATTCTCCCAAGAGGCCATAAGTACCACAATCAAACATCTTTATATTAATAACAAGTAACACATTTTTGCTATGCTACTAATACTTATACTTGATTTGCTATTCAGCCCAAGCTTGGCTGAGGAAGAGTGAAGAAGTTTTCTCAGTTCATTTCAACTACTGTAAAATGATAATAACTTAAAAGGCAAATCTTTGGTGGAAATTTATTGTCATTGTGCAGTCATCAGTTTCTCTACTAATATTTTGTAATCATTATCTTTCTCACATATATCTTTTATTAGATTAGTATATTTATTTGAGATTTTTTACTTGAGACCCACTGTTTATATATCTAGGTACCCTATCATTTCTTTCTCTGATCAATAAAAATTAAAAACCATTTGAAGCTTTTTCTTCTTCTCTGTGTATCTCTTTATCAATCTCCTTAAGAGATAAATAGCTTCCTTCATTGATTGGCCCAACATAAGTTTAAATTGATAGTTTGACACTTATGTTTTGACCTTACCAATTATATGTTGTTCTTTGTCACAACTATATCGTATGACTTAACAATTAAATCCCTCAGCACGAGACAAGGAAAAGGGGATTTATTCAACAATGAAGAAGAATATACTCGAATCCTAGGTTAAGCCACTTGTGCTATCTCTTCGTTTTAGCCCTACATATGGTGGCATGTCACTTCTTATTTTGAGATTTTGTATGTAGATTCCTCAAAGAAGAAGAGAATGACTAATAGGTTATAATTCACTTAAATTAGGAAACCAAAGGATTAAAAAAAAAATTAATATAGAAAGGAAAGCAAAAATAGATATCAGCTTAGTAATGAGCATTACCTTGTCTGATAATATGATTTAAATTGTTGGATATTTGTATTCCTAATTTCCCATTTTTCATGATTTTGAAATGAACAAATCTGACTTCTAAATTTGTAGTTTCATTCGACACCCATACTTAAGTTTAGGTGATATAGGTTTTGTCACATATTTGTCCGAACATCAACATTTCTTTTGCAGTTGATGGTTCAACAAAAAGAATAAAAATAATTGTAAATTTTCAACCATTGGCATTACCAATATTAATACTTTTATTGATAAACAATTTTAAATAAGAAAGGCAAGAATTTTTTTTTTTTTCATTTAATAATGAAAATGTGGTGAAAAATAGTGCAATTTTATAACTAAAGGTTGAAGCAGAAAAATTGGATGCAAGTAGGCTTAAGAGCAAAAGTGGGTGAAGTTAACTTAACAAAGATCATCTAATGGCATGGTATTGGATTACTAGAATAAATGAGGGGCAATTTAAGACTAGGGAGTGTTAAAGATAGGACAAAGCATTGTGAAGTTGTGGTGGTGGTGTTTTTTTTTTTTTTTTTTCTTTGTTCTTGGTGGAGGGGTGGGTGTTTGGTGGTGGTTATGTAATAGATCAAGAGATATACAAAGACTGGATGAGGCATCCAGCATATGGAGGGAACTTTTACATGCTTTGGAGTGTGTGACTCCAATTGTTTTACCAGTCACCAAAGCTATATCCTAAAGTAAGATTTCAACCAGAAACCCATGTTGGAAAAGGACCGGTGACTCTACTTCAAACTGCAATAATATGAACTTTAGCACTTTAGAAAATGCATTTGTTTCTGGTTTCCCAAATGAACTGCATCTTTTTTTTTTTTTTTTTTTTTGTTTTTTATAAGTTTTGGTGGTTTGCTATTGAGCAAAACTCAGTGGACCAAGGTCATTTAGGGCAAGCATGGGGTATTCTTGACAACAAATGGCATGTAGGTATAGCATGTGAATCCATCCATGGTAGCATGTGGGATTCATAGTTTGTATTTGTCCCATTTTCAAACCATATTACATTTTTGGTTGGTGTAAGGGGATTCTATTTGCTTTTGAGAGGATTTGGATTTGTCCTTGTACCTTGGCCACCTTCTTTCCTTCACTCTAATAGGACTTCTAATATACATTTTTAATTTTGTTGCCTCTTTTTCTATAACAATTCTTGGGACTTGAATTTTGTCCATAAGCTCATGACAGGAACTTGGATGGAGGTTGAAGGTTTCCTTGGGAATTTGGAGGGACTTAGGATTTGAGAGAACATGGATGGAAGGTGTATCTAGGTAGGGGAGTAGGGGATCCTTCTGGAGTGTCTTCTTATAAATTCTTCTCAAACTGGTACGAGTTCTAAATTCTTCTGGAGTGTCTTCTCCGCTTACCTTCTCAAACTGCTACAAGTTCATTGGAAAGCCAAAGTCTCTTTCCAAGTGAATGTCCTTTAGGAGACAAGTACTTGTGACATTCTGCAAAAAAGAATGAGATTTTGAGTTTATAACCTCGTGTTTGGGGCTTGGAGTCCTCGTAAGGGACTCCAAGACCATTGTGTTAGGAGTTGCTTGCACTAGGGGTAGGCATGGACTCCTCATTTAATGAGTCCAAGCTTGACCATAGACGAGCAGGGTGAATCCAGGGGAGGTGCTCCTTGAGTGGTCCCGTGCTAAGGGGTCCCGACCTGCTTATTAAGAAAAGAAGCTCCTACCAAAGACTCTCTAATCAAGAATCATGCTCATGATTAACCCTTAGCCGACTACATGACTCCTTGCTGTCTTCATGCAGTCCAAAATCTCACTGCACCTTTTGCGCAGCTATGAGGCTTGAGACGATAGAGCACTTTGGGAGTCCTTATCCTGTAGGGTGAAGGCTGCCATTTCAGTTACCACTATCAATGGCAGTTGTCCAGTACTTAGAGAGGTTACTTGTCCATATCTTCAAATTGGTTTACTTTTTGCATGAAGTGAAGTTGAATCAGGACATTTTTCTTCATCATGTATGGCTAGTCACTGTTGAAAGGGAATGAAAAAGGAGATTGAGCTGGGCTTTAATATTCCACTCTCAATTGAAGGCATGTGTTGCTTCCCTGATGTCACTATCCAATCCAAGACCCATTTTGTGGAGATCCTGTTTTAATAATGTTAAAGTCAATGTGGAGCAACAGAAATAATAAGGTTTTTATACAAGGATTTTCTGGGTCCAGTTATTGATGTCTATTAAATTTAGAACAGGTGGGTTGTTTGGCTTATGAATCTGGATCTGTCAGGTATTTGGGAGACTTGAAGCACAACTGTGCATATTTGTAGTCCCTGGTTCTTTCACAAAGTAACATACTGCAGAAAACTCAAAAGTGTTGTTCTTATATATAATGATATCATATAGTCCACAGAGGGTCTTTGTAACCTCTTCAATGAAAAGATCTCTTATTTGCTAAGTTTGACTTCAGTGATTACTGAAATGCAATGTTCTGTCACTATCATGCTGTCATTTCTGTCTACAAGCGTTGGATTCTATCTCGCATCTATTTGGGGAGTGCTCCTTCTCTTGAGAGGTTTGGAGAAGTTACAGTTTTTCAGGAGGAAATTTCACAAGAAGCATAATCCCTATTATTTCTTTTTATTATATTCTTGGAAGGTGAACACATTACTGGCAGGTGGTTTGTCGGTTTGTCAGTTTGTCTTGCAGTCTTGTGGGTGATTTGGAAGGAGAGAAACTAAATAGTTTTTGAGGAAGTAGCTTCCTCAGCGGGGTTGGCTTGGGAGAAATTCTATGCCTTTCTTGTTTTGGGTCAGATTGGTTGAGAGTATGGTCAAATCTTGTAGAGTTGTATTTAGATCACTAGATTCAATATTTCACATACATTGTACCGCAATACTAATGTAGTTACATCAATGTTAATATACGTCACACATTTCTTTTAAAAAAATACAATGTCTTAATTGAAAGAATAGTTTTTGCATCTGAGATTTATATTGTTGGTTTCATTGTTACATTTTTATTTTTTTCTGTCACTTCTGTGAACCTTTTTAATATTTTTGGCAGGTTTGAACCTGATATGCTAGCATTTTCTGGTTGTTACTATGGTGGAGGGGAGAAAGAAAGAAATGAGCTGGCTGCAATTAGAAAACGTTGGGCAACACTACCTGTGAGACAGATGTCCTTCAACTTAATCTATAGTTTCTCTGTTGAAAACTGAATTCAGAGAAACTCTTTTGTTTGTTTAAATTACTTGATGAGTAACGTTTACAATAATGAGAAAGAAGTTTGTCATGAAGTCTTGAAAATGCTTCTTGTAATGGCATCAAATTTGTCATCAAAACTTAATTGTGTGCTTTTTCTTCTTTTTCCATGATTCTTTCACAGGATCTGAGCCCAGAAAGCGAAAGGAAACGTGGAAAATGTCCATTGACTCCTCATGAAGTGGGTTTAATGTTGAGAGCACTTGGTTTTGACAATGATACTTACATTTATGTCGCATCTGGAGAAATATATGGTGGTGAGGAGACTCTTAAACCCCTTAGAGACCTTTTCCCTAATTTCTACACCAAGGAGATGCTTGCAAACAAAGAATTGAAACCTTTTCTTCCTTTTTCGTCGCGTCTTGCTGCAATTGATTATATTGTTTGTGACGAGAGTGATGTATTCGTCACTAATAATAATGGAAACATGGCCAAGATTCTTGCAGGACGAAGGTAAAGATTTGAAGTATTATTCTCCTATTGCTATGTATAAATTATGTACACAATGAAGTATTTTACCAACACAAACAAGAATGACACTTAAAATGTTAAATTAAGATTTGAAGACTCAAAAACTGTAGAAATTTACACGTTGGGAGAGTTTCTCCATTCAGATTTGAATAAAAAAGCAAGGATTTTCATTATCCAGTGTAAGGATGTGTCCATAGGAGGGATCCTGCTTCCTTGAAGAAGTGAATTGTTCATTTAGGATTTTAAACACGCTAATGTATGTCCCTTTTCCATTGCTTCACATAATTTAGCCTCTAGAAGCATATTAGTGATCTTTATCTTTGTGTTTAAGATATACTTGGTAGCATGAGTAGTATCAATGTCTGAAGATATAATTCGAGTAAAATGCCTTTCTTTGGAAACTTTTTATGCCAGTTACCAATTAGCATTTTTCTGTGCATGTGTTTTCTTTTTCATTTTTCTTTCTTTTTTCTTTCCATTTAAATGTTTGTCACGTAGCATATACTTCTCTTAATGTTTTGCAATGGATTGCAGGAGATACATGGGCCACAAGAGAACCATCAGACCAAATGCAAAGAAGTTGAGCTCAATATTTATGTCTATGGAACAAATGAGCTGGGAGACATTCTCAGGAAAGGTGAGATCTTGCCAAAAAGGTTTCATGGGGGAACCTGATGAGATGAAACCAGGGAGAGGCGAGTTCCATGAATTTCCATATTCATGTATCTGCCAGAAAGGTAAAGAAAATAGTACCATGAACGACATGGAGAACAGCTTGCGACAGTATGCATCATACTTGAAAGGATTAACTGAACCAGAAATTGACTGGAAAAAAAGAAGGCAACAGTAAGTTGCAGAGACCAAGGAAGCAAGATAGTTAGAAATGCTTGTGTATCTTCATCCTGAAATGAAGATCAAATGGTATCTTTGCTTTCTCAATTTTGAACCTGTTGGATACTGAGGCATTTAGCAATCTGTTCAACTTCTCCAAGCAAAGGCTGGGGAATTAACATATTTCGCCCGTGTCTTTCTCTGCTCAGCTTAGTTAGGCTACTGTTATGAACAAGTTTCTAGAGGAACTTCAAGGGGCTATGTTATTTTTGTTGTGTCAGTGGCTAGGTCAAGTCAGACAGGATCAGAAAGTGAACTCTGTATAAAGAAGCTAAAGATGATGGAGATGGAACTAAGGATATATAATATTGTGACTGGGACATGCGAAATCCTGTGCTTCTGGCTTGTAAATGCCAGTGTGTCAAGTATTTCTGACATCCCTAAAGGGAGACAGCCGGTTTTTACGTTTCAGGTTTGATCTGATCCGTGTCTCTGTTTTTGTCTATCTGTTGGAATTTCCTCGTCAGTTTTCTAGTGTAAATCTTCTCGCAGTTTTCTCATGTAAATCAGCGCCTGAACTCTCCTGCGTTAGAGACTCCATATTCATAAGCAGCTGGCAATCTACAAGGAAGAAGACATAAGGAACTTCCATTGCCATGCCGATTGTTCTCTTTAATTAGATTGGCAAGTCTTGTAAAGAGGGAACTTTTAGACACTTGTGTACATAGATCTTTTCTTATAATTATACTAAAGAAAATAAACCTTCTTGCAATATTGGCTGTGTCTTGTTTTACTTTTGAGCCCACTTGATTATTTCTTTTTCATATATATTTAGGTCCAGTTTTCCCTTCAATCGTTCACTTGTCTTTCTTGTAATGAAAATAAATCCTTTTTTCTAATTAAGTTTATCAATAATTAATTAGTATTTTGGTGGTGTAAGCATAAATTATGTGCTACTTTGCTTTGTAACTTGTCTGTGCTTCCTTTTCATTTATTAATTATTTCCTTTTGATTTCAATGGAATCTATGGAGTTGTATGAGGAAAGTAAAGCTTGGAAAAACAATCTCAAGTTTATCAAGCTTTGAACTTGTATTTTTAGCACAATTTTATTTAGTAATTTAATGGTTGAGGCTTGCAATATACTAACATACTAAAATATTCAAATATATATATGGAGATAAATATACATCTATGGTCTCAAAATGCCAATAAAATACACATACCCTCATATTTGAGACTTTGCACCTTTCGAACAAACAAAAGGTGCTAAACTACGTGAATGCAACATTCATGGGCAGTGATATGGCCTCTAATGTCATATTATCAAGCAATTATACCTAGGAACTTCAACAACATTGTTCTCATTTCATCATATACATATCCCTATTATTTCTCATTGCTTATTCTTTTTTATTATTTTATTATTTTTCTTTCAAAGAATTATTACACCCCCAAACTTATTTCTTTTCAACATATGGAATCAAGCAACTAGAAATAATCAACTAACTTTATTTGATTAATTTCCTAATTTCACCTTTGAAGTTTAAAACATTTTAACTACAACAAGTGAATAAAGCTCGAATAAAGCTCAATCTGGGATTAAGGATATATAATAAAATTGTGGGTTAACTTAATGGCTCAAACAATTGAAACATGGCCTAAATTGTCTTCCTTTCGACATGTCCTATACGATTTTGTTTTAATAGTAATCAAGCAAGCTTATTCTAAGACTCGTAAATATCTAAAGAATGGCTTACAAGCAAGAATTTATTTTCAAAAATCATAATCTATTAATTGCGATCATATACTACTAATTCTCTCTGATAAAACTAGGAAAAAAATGGATTAAACTTAAAGGATGGCTCTCTTCATTTATTTTATGTTTTTTGTAATTCATGTCTCAATAATATTCTTCCATAAGTAAGTCTTATAAAGTCTAAGATTATACAAGAATGTGATTATGTAACCTAATATAAATGCAACAAAGCTCACACAAACCAAATATTCCTACCATGACAAAACAAAAAATGCTACGACAGGTAAAATCTCTCAGACTCACTCCTCAAACATAAAGCAAGCATTGTCCACAATCCAAATGCATATATGAAAAGAAGTAACAGAGATAAATAAATAAGTTGTGAAAATATATGTAAAACGTGTGTCTATCCTCCTTTAGTGAACCTTCAAGGACTTCCTCAAACTTATTTTAGAACTCCTAAAGAAAAAGATCAAGTCAATATCAATCGCAGAAAATAATATAAAAAACACTACAACATTATAATGCATAATTGAAAATGATAAAATACTATGGGGATGCAACTATACTATAACAACTAAATAAAATTGGTCGGATTCCCTTGACGTAGATGATTTATCAACATTATATATCAAAAAAAAAAGTCAAAAATTTCAGTTAAAATCAACACAGAAAGTAATGAAAAAAATGTCAAATTATCCATGAAATTGGCTCTTCAGAAACTGGCATTCAAGATTATATTATCAGTTAATTTGTTTAAATTCACTAAGGTTTTTAGACACTTTATTTTAGTTGTCTGCTATTTTTGTCTTGTATATCATATTTGAATTATTGAATTTTTCCTACATGTTGAACCAAATTACTACTTTTTCAAATATTTTTGAAAAAAAAACCTGGCATGGTTTAATCATCAATTTATTTGTGCTTGAAATCTTGCATGATATCTCAAATTAGCTATAACGTAGAAAAGTTACCAGACATTGACAGCCAATCTACTTTTAACTTGCTCTATTGTTTGACTTTATAAAGATACTGGGTTCTACACGTATTTGATCTATATTTTTAATAAAATGATGTATTTGGAAGTATATTTTGGAAGAAAAATAAGTTTGGATTTCGAACAATTAAAGATACACTCAACATAATTTCTAGGCCAATGAAAATGCACTCCATAGTTCCAATGGAAGCATACTTTAGATAGATATGTTAAGGAAGTCCACACACACACACATGGACATTTACATGAAAATCCTCTAAGTAACAAAATACACTCCCTTGATGGTTGTTGGCAACAGTTTTTGAATTGAAATGAGCTTGATACACATAACACACTTCACTACAAAATCAAAAATTTTCTCTCTCCTTAGTGTTTTGACTGAAGCACAATAATCCCTTGTTGAAGCACACTTTATTCAAAAGCTTACATTGGAACAAAGTTCCACATTAAAGTGCTAAGGAAAGCATGCTTGGAGCTAAAGCTATAGAGAGAAGCAAAAATGTACTCCTTTCAAGAACTGTGTCCCTCATGAGGCATTCCTTTAAATAAGCCCCTTGTTTCCCTCAATCTTTTTGAACTTTTATATTTTGTGCAACTTGTTTAATTTGTTTATCTCGGGGTTCTTCAAAATTTGCAAAGCAACAAGTTCTTGTGCTCTCATTGAAGTTTTTACCATTTAGTTTTTCTTGAAAAGTTCAAACTGCTCCATATTTAAAATCTTTTTCCTTGTT